>AWWV01014892.1:0-33680 GCA_001974805.1 Corchorus capsularis | reverse complement strand
TAGTCAATGGGACCCATAAAGAGGAAAGAAAGAAAAATAAAATGAATCTAGACAATAATAATCTTTAGTAATTTCTGAAATCTTCTGGAAATTAGTAAAGAATTACTACTAGTACTAGTACTCCAAGTCATTGACCTTTTTTTTTTGGTTAAAGTCATTGACCTATTTAGCCTTTTGGTCTTAGCAATATTAAGAAGGATTAAGGAAATTATTTCCAATGAGGCATCTACTTTTTTGAAAGTATAGTGTTAAACCTTTTTTTAAAAAAAAATAAAAAAAATTCTTTCTCATTTCATTTTATGATTATTATTCTATCACTGTGGCCACCGCCACTTGCCACGCCACCACCATTTTCCCTGGATAAGTTCTGACAAGTTGTGTATCCAAGTTCTTACTAAAAAAAAATAAAGGAGCTCAAATTTCTAAACTACCCTTTAGAATTGTGATTAAGTCAAAGATTTTTTTCATTTATTTCGATTTTTAATTTCTCAATCGCAAAAATACTCCCCATTTATGTACTTACCATGTTACAATATCTGTCTATTAAATAAATAAATCTTAATTTTTCACCATTTATATAAAACAATCTTAGCCTAAATTAAATCTTAGCAAAAAGCCAAAAAGAACCACATCATTAAATTATTGTCTCTGTCTATAAAAATAAATAAATCTTTCTAACTTTCTTAAATAAAATACCCCTTTCATATATGACTTTATTTTATAGATTTTTTTATATTTCGAGGACATTTTTTCTTTTAGCTCATATAATCTTCACTGTAAAACAAAATGGGCAATATTGGAAACGAAAAAAACTGCCTTAAAATGCTTATATAAGTCCGAGAAATTTCTCCCACATATTTCACATTTCTATTTTCGCCACAAACATCACAAATTTTTTATCACTCGCAATCCGTCTATCAAAGAACGATCGAGAAATCTTTGTTGGGTTTGTTTTTGTGCAAGTTTTGGATCTTTGCAAACGAAGAGGGAAAAAAAAATGCTGGCAGTTTTTGACAAATCGGTGGCCAAGAGCCCAGATGCTCTTAATGCTCCTGATCATTCTGAGGCAGTTTCTGCTCTCAAAAATGGCTTCTTGGCTAACCACTTTGGCTCTATTCACCCTGGTTCCGTCACCATCAACCTTGGCACCTCCGGTGTCATGGCTTACTCTCTTGAAAGGCAGAACCCACTTCTCCCCAGGTAAAACTTTTCTCATTCATTTTACAATCATCTTTATGTTGCTTAAGATTTCGCTTTTTGGATTCTTTTTTCTATTTTTTTAATTGGTTTTTGACTTTTGTTTGATCTAGTCCCGATCGTTTCTGGGTTTCTTTGGGTGGTCAAAACTTATAGAAAAGTTGGTCTTTTTTACCCTTGTTTTCTTTGTTTCCTTCTTTCATTTTGTATGGCTCATAATGTAATGCAGATAGCCAGATATTCTATTTGATTATTGATTTAGTGGAAAAAATCCCAGTTCTTGTTGGTTTGATTTGCTTCTTAGATCTTTTTCCATATAACATGAGATTTTGTTGATTGTTTTATGATTTTGTATAGTTTTCTTTACTAGAAGGGAAAAAGAAGATGAAATATCCAAAGAACTGAATAGTTTACATTAATGGATGTCTGCTAGTCTTTTGATGATATTGCTAGATATTTAGTTGTTTTCTTCATATTATTTGAGAACAATATCAAGCTTGAGAAACTCTGCCAGAGAATTATTGAATAGGGTGTCTATAAATATCATGCATAATATGGGTTCTTTTATGATAAAGCTTTAATGTAATTAATCAAATCAAATGTCTTGTTTCCTTTAATTTAACTGCTTGCAAGGCATTATTAGTTTTTATTCTAAATAAATGGTGTTGCTTTATCATGGAATATAGACATTAGCATAGTCCAAAACTGAAGATCAAATGTTATGTTATTGAGAGAGACAAAAGATATGTTGACTATTTTGGACCTATCCTATTCTATATCCTATTTTTAACAAATTTGGCTTTCAGTTGTTTTGTTATTGCACTGAAGATGTTGTTCTGCTTTTTGAATTGAACATGTTTTTGGCTTTTGCATAACTTGTTCAATGATTTGACTCACTACCGCCTGCTGAAATCCTATTATCATACTTAATGATTTACTAATATCTTATATATTCCCTATATGACAAGGTTATAAGTTTGTTCTGTAATTGGAGATTCAGAAACTGACCTTGTGATGTTTTTCATCTTTTGAAACCAGACTTTTTGCAGTCGTAGATGACATTTTCTGCTTGTTTCAAGGCCACATTGAGAATGTTGCCATTCTCAAGCAACAATATGGCCTGAACAAAACAGCAAATGAGGGGATCATTGTGATTGAAGCTTACAGAACCCTCAGAGATAGAGGTCCTTACCCTCCTGACCAGGTTGTAAGAGATATCCAGGGAAAGTTTGCTTTCATCATTTATGATAGCTCTTCAAAGGCCACTTTTATAGCTGCTGTAAGTACTTTTCTTTGTATCAATTTTCATTGTAAAAATTCCTCCCCTCTTGTATGCAGTTTCTTACATTTCGCTTGTGCAGGATGCTGATGCAAGTGTTCCTTTCTTCTGGGGAACTGATGCTGAAGGCCATCTCGTTCTTTCTGATGATTTGGAGACTGTGAAGAAGGGCTGCGGGAAGTCTTTTGCTCCATTTCCAAAAGGTAAGACTAAATGCGAATATGTTAAGTCATTTTACATGGTTTACATTTACTTCACCTTTGCTGCTTGTTATTGGACACAAGTAGGTCAAAAAACAAGAAGGGGTTGTACTTTTAGTAAAGAAATGGATTTTAAGGCTACTGTAGGATGAGATTAGAGAATACCAAAGTCAAATGTGAAAGTGATTGACAAATCACACTAATATTGGAAATTGGAGTGGTATGCAGATTTCAATGCATAGTTTTGCCTGATATAACCACCTTACATTCTAATTTTTGTTATCTTTGTTTTAATTATAATATTATTTCCTATCTTTCTTCAAATTAAAGAATGGTTTAAATTGGGATTCAGTTATTCCTTAACTTCAAGCATGTCTTTTAGTTTGTTCTTTGTTAAGATGATTATAACTAATGATCATATACATACATATTATAACTTTAGAAGCTTGAGTGCCTGCCTTATCACTGATAATTTGCAATTCTCGTCTTTGTTTCTTAAATTTTCTTTACAGGTTGCTTCTTCACATCCTCTGGAGGGCTAAGGAGCTTTGAGCATCCCCTTAACGAGTTGAAGCCAATGCCTAGGGTGGACAGTTCGGGTCAGGTTTGTGGTTCAACTTTCAGCGTGGATGTAGAAGCAAAGAAGGAATCAAGCGGAATGAAAAAAGTTGGGAGTGCTGCAAACTGGTCCTCACATTACTGAAACTTAGAAATGTTTCCTGTTGAGAAGGCTTTTGTTATTATTAGCAAGCCTCCAAGTTTTATATCCATCTTAGTCTTCAAATTCCTAATGAATTCATACCCCTATGACTTGGCTGAACTAGTGGGGTGTGTTATTCAAAGTCTGAATTGTTATCAGTATTTTACAAACTAAATCACAGCATTTTATGCAGCTGTACATGTTTGCTTACCATCTAAACTGAGCTTGACATGGTACATAACATGGAATAATATAATATTTCTTGTCTCATAAAGGCTTTGCTTATCTTATTATCTATGAAAGGCAAATGAATTTTGAAGCTAAAAAGTGCCTTTTTTGCTAAAAGAAAATTGTTGCTAGATATTATATCTTGTTCCACACATATGAAGGAGCTTAACATAATAACATATATATATATATATAGGATACGGAATGTACAGGGGAATTCAACTACTTTCCCCGCAACTTTAACAAGTTCTAATAAGAAAGACTATAAAAAATAAACAGTAATATTAAAAGATACTTTCGGTCGATACTTTGCCCTGTCTACTATAGCTGGTAATTTCTCTGAGTTTAGTCCTTTGCATCTGCAATGCCCCCTGGAGTTATCTGGAAGACGTGCTTTCTGTCAAGGATAAATAAATAACAGACAGGTGGTAATCTAAATATTACTGCGGTGATCTGGGAATTGCAATTTGAGCAATCGGGGAACAAAATGTAAACTAAACTAAATCAAAATATTAATATTAGCGAGGTAAGGATATTGCTTCAGCTTCAGGGAGATTTGGGGCATCAAACACCTTGCATACGCGCTGTTCACCTTTGCCTTTCCTGAAATTCAACCTGATTGTTGCTGCATGGGCAAGCACGTGTCCACCGGCTGGTTTCTTTGGATCTGATATGAACATTCCACCACCGGGGTCGGCAATAACTGCGACAAGCATTTCCAGGAACAATTTAGTTTAGCCATAGACCCTACTTTGGGTCCAATCCAGCTGGTAGAATTAAACTTGAATGTGGACTGATCGGAAAAAGATCAATAACTAAAAAGTAGGAATTATGTACCTTGGTTGGTCATGTAGACCGCAACATTGAATTCTTCAGCTATTTTTGTCAATCGTGAGAGCATCTGAGCCAATTTTTGCTGCAAATGACAAAAGGACTCATGTGATGAAAGAGAATAGACTCAAAAGCAATTAAGGTTATGCATAATTTCAGTTTTAATGGGCCTTTTGATGATAACCTGGCGCTCGGCAAGTTCTCCTCTCCCTGTGAAATCCACTCGAAACAGAGCAATGACAGAATCGACAATCTGAAAGTGAAGATATGAGCGTAAACAAAAATCATTAAACAGATATTCCATCATATTAGCAATTTTAGAATGATACTACTATCAACGAGACTCACCAGAAGTCTGAATGGTTCTTCAGACATTTTTGCGGCCAAACCAAGAAGCAGGTTGTATTGATGCTCATATGTGTATGCACGAGCATAAACGATCTTTGACATTCATAGAAAACAAAGCAATAGTTAAAAGCAGTTTTTACTATTAATTTATTTGAGGTTGTTCGATATTGATGCTTACATTGTCAAGAACAGCTCCTGGGTCCATTCCAAATCTTTCAGCTATGGGTATGATTCTATCAGGGCGGCTGCAAGTAAATTTAGTCAAAGAAAACAAAGGGACTCTAGTTGGAAATTCCTCGAAGATATTACACCTATTGTCATTAGCTTCAAAGGCACTTTTCCATAACTAAAAAGTAAAAGAAGAACATAAAGGATACAAAGTTCCTTCAGTATCAATGTAAGCCACTTTCCCATTCCCACCTCGCATGCTCGTAGGAAGCTGCAAAGACAAATATGTAGTTTAGACTTTAGAGTTAAATTAACATGGTTAACTGTCTTCTTTCTGATTCCTTTCATCCGCAATGTCTAAGAATTAATTAAAATCTCACAATCATGAAGATAAGAAAAGGAACCTGTGTGGAAACGCATAGAGTATGGGCCAGCTGTGTTTTGCCAGACCTAGACATTGACACAAGCAGACAAATTAATCATTCATTTAGGTAAACATAAACCAGCAGAAAAGAGTTGAACAGGCAAACAAGTAAACTATGCGCTCTTGTTACTACCTGAATTCTCCAAAAGCTTCTGTGATACACAGAGTTTCTATTCCACCTTCAAAAGTTAGGCATTAAATCATTTACAGACAAGTTTGATCAAGAACTCAAAAAAGCATATAACAGCAATGAAACATCTTCCAAAGAGCAAAAGTTACCGCCTAAGAGTTCATCAAGAGCTTGGCTTCCAGTTGTGATGCGAATCACAGATTTCCTCTGCAAAAGCAGGAGTACCAAATAGCATTCACTTTTACCATAAAGTATGAAATCTAAAGCAAGAAAGGAGAAAAGAAAATATGAAACGTTAATTTACTTTTAGCAGAGCATCGCTTCCAGTGATGTAACCATAATTCTGAGGAAACAAAAATAAATAAATAATTAGTAGAAATCATTAGGAATTTGAAAAATTAATTGAAAAGAAAAGGAACAAATCAACCAAATGAGTTTCAACTAACCACTATTTTCTCAGCAGCTTCACAGATCTTATCAACCTTAGCTTCCGATAAACCTTTGATTCCAGTTAAGTGCTGCAAAAGAAGCAAAGTAATTGTAATTGAAGAATCATAGTACTAATTTTTAAAAGTTCCCGCCATAAATCGAAATCTCCAACTCTTTTTGCTTTGAAATTTGAAGTTATACCTTCTTCGTGTGCATCATCAAGCCGTTGCAGGTAAAGATCCCTGCATCTTGAAGCTTCTTTACATCTCCGGCATTAATGCCCGCAGATGTCACTGCACAGAAAGATAAACATGGCAGTTAAAATCCAATATTCCAAAAATCTCGTTGAACATCTTCTAAACGGATGGAAAAGTACATAAAGTCTGAATGATCCTCGTTGAATAGTGAAATTTGATGCGATGACAGAGAAATTTTCAAATTCAAATGTAATCGAACAACGATTTTGCTAGAGAATAACAAAACGCAGATCTGAAGCTCCAAGGAAACTATACAGAAATTTGTACCGTACTCTTGAAATCCAAGAGAATTCACCAAAAATATCATAAAATTTGAGATCAAAACCATCAAAAAAAGGAAAACAAAATGAAGATAAAAAAAATGAACGAGATGATATGAGAACATGAAGAAATCGTAAACAACAGATCAAACTATTCAAAATTTTTCAAAACGATTTCAATGCGAATAATGGCAGAGAAACTTAGAATCAAAAGCGTAAACGGAATCAAAGAGAGAAGCTGAAGGATCATAATAGTTTACATTTGTCGATGGCTTCAAACAAATCCTCTTCGTCATCGATGTCTTCTCGTTCCACCAGCTGTAACTGGCTCGCTTCTTCAGCTCTGCTTTTCATGAAAATTCTCGGTTACGATTTAAACGAAGAGGAAAAGGAAGAAACACGATGAAGAAGAATTTTGAAGGAATATTTAGCTTACTTGAGAGTAGCGATCATCTTCGTTCACTGGCGAATTTCTGTTTGTTTTAGGCGTTGGAGATGAAATCGGACAGAGAGAAAGAGGAGGGAGATTTTAATTTGAAATTGAAAGTGAATGTGAATCGACGAAGATCCTGAGATTATATAGGCGGGAATTGAAAGTGAAATGAAAGAGGAGCGAGTCAGCGAGAAGCTTGTGAAATGAAATGCTTCTAAACGACGCTTGATTTCCGCGTTTGGTTATCTTAGTTTGGGCCGTTTAAATTCAGAGTTGAGGCCGGTTATGATCTATACGGTGTATACAATAATCGGCTATGATGTTGCCATGTGGGCATGGGGTCTATAAATATTACTACGTCATTAAGTTTGTGCTTACGAGTTACGACCTCCTTTTGCTTGAAACATTTGATAATTAATTACTCCATTACTTCGTTATTTTGTCCAAGATCGATATAGCAAAACTAATTCAAAATCTAATTGAGTTGGATTGAATAGGGAGAAGTTCAATTAGTATCTATTTTTTCTAATCACGGAAGTTGAGGATTGAAACTTTATTTAAAGGAGACCGAACTCTTTTCATGACTTATGAAGTTTCGATAGAATTACTTTTGCAAAATTCAAAACCGAAACATTACTTAAATGACACTAAACCCATATCACTTAATTAAACAAACTTTTGGTAAAATTACTTTCTTTCGAAATGTATGTGGCAAAATACAGGGATGACTTGTGACTAGGGGTGGAAGGCCAACCAAGATCGAATATAGCTACTTTGTTAGTTAATATGATTAATATAGTTAGGATTAGTTTGTTAAGAGTCAACAATGGTTTTTTTTTTTGCTACATAAGAACAGTAAAAAATAATTAAAAGGCAGTACTGCGATCTCAAAGTGCCACTTATTCAAAGAACAATGGTTTATCCGGATTGTATTTTGTATATAGACACTTATTCAGTTCTAATAAGATTTACGCTTTCTCTTTCTTTTATTTCATCATTCTGTCATGGTATCAGAAACCTTACTGAAATATGGATTTCATCAATCCAGTGTTGATCATACTTTGTTCACTAAGGCTATTGGTGACATTTTCATGGTTTTATTGGTATATGTGGATGATGTTGTGCTATCCTGTAACAATATGGATGGAATGTTAAGAGTCAAAGACTATTTACATAAAGAATTTACCATCAAAGACCTTTGAGAGCTTAAATACTTCCTTGGACTTGAGTTGGCTCGGTCTTGAAAAGGTATCAATCTCCGTCAAAAGAAATACACTCTTGACTTGCATAAAGATGCTAATTTTCTTGAGTATGAACCATGTCCTACTCCCATTTTACCTAAAACAAGATTATCCAAAGAAGGAGGAACTTCTTTGGAAGACTCTACTCAATACAGAAAACTTGTTGGGAAGTTGTGATACCTCACTACAACAAGGCCTGATCTGAGTTATGATGTTCAACAGTTAGCTCAGTTTTAGATTGGCAGTGCATAGAGTATTGAGATACTTGAAAGGCAGTATTGGTCAAGGTCTCTTTGTCTCCTTTTTTTTTTTTTTGTGAAAAGGTCTCTTTTTCTCTGCAAACAATGATTTACAACTAACAAGTATTCTCAGACAGTGATCAGGGAACTTGTGTAGATACTAGAAGATCTATCACAGGATATTATGTGCTTTTAGGAGGGAGTTTAATTTCTTGGAAAAGTAAAAAGCAGAACACCATTAGTAGGAGTTCTTCAGAAGAAGAATATAGGGCTTTGACTACTACAGCTTGTGAGCTACAATGGATTCAATTTTTTCTTACATATTTACAAGTAAAAGTGAAGACTCCAATACCACTTTTCGGTGATAATCAATCTGCAATATACTTGGCTCAAAATCCAGCTTTTCATGAGCGAACCAAACATATTGAGATTGATTGTCACGTTGCGAGAACTAAAATTCAAAGTGGTCTAATCATTTTGCTACCAGTTACTTATAAGAAACAGTCGGCTGACTGCTTTATAGAGGGGCTTTCATCGACTATGTTTGCTTCTTCTTTCTCTAAACTAGGTATATTAAACATATACATTCCAGTTTGAGAGGGGGATGTTAGTTAATATATGATTAATATAGTTAGGAGTTAGTTAGTTTGTTAAGAGTCAACAATGTTGACTTTATCCAAATTGTATTCTGTATATATATAAACACTTGATTCAGTAATAAGATTTACGCTTTCTCTTTCTTTTATTTAATCACTCTATCATACTTTTCCGTAAAATCAATTTCAGTAGAGCGTATGATATCGATGGCCCAAGGTAGAGCACTCAATGGGCTGGGGTGGCCACATTTTACCTTACGAACCCCAAGGAAACTCCAAATGCAAGCTGTCTTACCTCTTCCCTACAACCCATGACGCATGTCCTGCTTTCTATGTCATGGTTCCTCAAATCTATAACTGGACCCTTACAGGAAACCAACCTACTACCTAGTAGATTCCACTCAATCTTTTACACTGATGTATCGGGTCTTTTTGTTTGAATGGTGCTTATAAGTCAGTGACTCCAAAACCTGCTTAAAGTCTTTATAACGAAACTTCTTACTTTTCCACAATTTTCTACCACTTTTCTAGCAAAAAAAAGTAACTTTTCCACAATTTTCTTTTGCACGTCAACCAACGGATCGCACAACCCACTTGTAACTAAGGAAAAAGCCAATTAAGCTACTTATAAGCACCACACCACTCAAACGAGATCATCATAAGAAAATGCTGTTAAACATTTTCAAAGTGAGAGAAGGAGGAAAGGCGTTTTACAACTAATATAAAAGCCAGTTGAAAAACGCTAGCTAGCTAACTAGGATAGCGCAATGGCTTAATTTCTCTGATAAGGGCTCGCTTCTTCAAGCTCCGCCCAAACCTATACAAGCAAGATGTTAAATGATACTAAACTCATATCACTCAACTAAACAAACTGTCGGTAAAATTACTTTCTTTTAGCTAATAATAAGGTGATTTTTAGCTAAATTATAGAACCTTTATTTAGAGGAGTCATCCTAACTAGAACCAATTAAAAGTTGTATGCATAACAGAAGTGCGAAATAGGCAAAGACAAGCAAAAAAGATTCAAAAGAAAAAGAAAGCAAGTCACGGTGACGTCATGGTTTTTTCTCTGGCTTCTCTCTTTTTCTCTCATCTTTTACTCTGATGGCAGAAGAAGACTTTCTTTTCTTTTTAGCCTCTAGAAGGCCATAATGGAGCTCGGAATCGAAGGTAGTAGAAGAAAGACCCTCTCTTTTATCTAAGAAAGCAGAGGGTAATTCTTCTACTCTCTCATTCAAGGAAGCTCTTATTGCCAACTCCCCTCTTAAGGCCAGTTTCGAATCTTCTGCTTTTGATGTTTCTGACGATGAGGATGATGGAGACCCATTTATCCCGTGCATTAAATTCACCAGGGAAGAGAAGATCCAAATCAGAAGGCCATGGATTAACTCTCTGCTATTTAATGTTCAAGGTAGGCAGCATAATTTCAAGTACTTTAATGAGCGCATTAAAAGCCTCTATAACATTAAAGGCAGGTATCGGCTCATTGCTTTAGATAAAGGTTTTTTTCTGGTTCGTTTGGATTTAAAGAGTGACTATAACAGTGTTATCAACAATGGCCCATGGTCCTTGGGATCTTGCTGTGTGTCAGTTAGGAAGTGGGAGCCTGACTTTCAACCCACAGATTCTGAAAATACTGAATTCTCTACTGTCTGGGTAAGGCTTCCTAACTTACCAGCAGAATATTATAACAGAATCTCATTGGAAAAGCTAGGTAAGATGCTTGGTAGATTGTTGAAGATTGACTTTCATACAGATGCTAACAGCAGAGGTAAATATGCGCGAATTTGTGTGCAAATCCCTCTCAACAAACCTGTGGTGGAAAGAGTTAAGTTTGGCAAGACAGTCCAGATCCTACTGTATGAGGACACCACTGTTTGTTTTAAGTGTGGTATTATTGGTCATAAAGTGGAAGTTTGTCCTCAGGAATGTTCGAATGTTGGAGATGGTAGCAAAAGGGGACCTTGGATGATTATTCCTAAGAGGAATCGAAAATCTCGTGGTAGGTCCAGAAAGAGATCTTCAAGAGGAAGAAGACAGGCAAGTACAGAAACAGTCAAGGATGTGGCAGATAGCAAAGGGAAAGCTGTCTTGGTTTGGCGCCCGAAACAGAGAGTTTCGAATTTTGAAATTTTGGGAAATTTGGACAAGAGGGAAAGTGCTGGTCCGTCGGGCTTTGGTGGGCTTGAAGTGGGGGAACCCGTGGGGATTATTAAAAAGGTCACTAACGATGACGTTTTGCAATCTGGCCAGATTATTAGCCCACGTTTGGAGCTGGGGGGTAATTCTTCCCCAAATTTTCTTGTAAATCAAAATGGCGAGATCTCTCCCAGATCGCGAGCTGATTCCAGAGAATTTTCTCAAGAAAATCGAAACATTGAAAATGCTTTTGGGGACTCGCTACCCGGAACACATTTTGTTTCATTGTTGCCAGAGGTTGAGAAAGGAGCCGGTTTTGAAGGAGATAGTTCTTATCTTGGTAGGACAGTTAGTGGCCAAGGAGATGAAGATGACCGAATCTCCCGAGTTGAGGAAGACTCTGAAGAAGTGGTTCATTATAGTCAACTTGCCGTTTCAGGAAAGAATCCTCAGCCTACAGCAATCGAAACAAGTTCAAAGAGCAATGATGTAAATGAGGATTTTTCTACCAACCCCATTAGTAACATCAGAAATCGATCAAGCCCCGGTGTTGAAGGAGATAAGGATCATGAGGCCAGGAGTTCCATTGATTCTATTAAAGATGGAAGGAGAGCTTCTAATAGCAGAGGTGGTAGAAGGTTTGTTACTAGCAGTGTTCGCTTACGCCAAATTTTATGCAGTGCTAGGGCGAGGAAACCACCACCATCGAATACTCATAAAACCCGTCGCCTTCGAAGAATGGTTTTTGAAGAAAAGATTAGAGCTTCTAAGGAGAAACTCCAAGATGGAGGTTCAAAACCCAAAATGGTTTCAAATGAAAGTTCTTAGTTATAATGCCAGAGGGGCGGCTAATCCTCTTTTCAAGAAACATGTTAAGGATCTTTTGGAGGAGCACAAACCGGATTTCCTTGTGATAACAGAGCCTAGGATATCTGGAATTCGGGGCGCAAATGTTCGACGTTCCTTGGGATTTGATGGGAGGCTTTTGTCGATCCGATCGGTTTCTCGGGCGGAGTTTGGCTGTTGTGGAACACTGATGATTTTTTGGTTGAGATTACCAGTCAAACCCAGCAAGAAATTACAGCCAGGATTAAGGTTAGACAATTCTCTTTTCTCTTTGCTTTAACTGCGGTTTCTGCTAATCCGGATAATGAAAGTAGAGCTCTTTTGTGGGATTATCTTAGTTATCTTAGTTTTAATGTGGATCTGCCATGGATCTGGATTGGGGACTTTAACGAACCCTTATGTTCTTCTGATAAACTTGGGGGTAGGGGCATTAATTTGGCTCGTTCTGCTCTTTTGAATAACTGTATTAATTCTTGTGGTATGATTGATGTTGGATTCGTTGTCCCAAATATACTTGGACTAATCTTAACCCTATTTCTTCTCTCATCCAAGAAAGAATTGATAGAGTTTGGGTGAATCAAAATTGCTTTGAGCTTTTTCCTGATTCTACTTTGTATCATCTGCCTCGTTCTACCTCTGATCACTGTCCTATTGTCTTCAATTCTGATTCTAAATTTCCTGTCTCTAGAGCTAAGCCTTTTAGATTTCAACCTATGTGGTTTCATGAGCCTTCTTTTTTGGAGGTGGTTAAAGATGCTTGGAGCGCTAATCCTTTTTGCTATGATCAAGCTGTGGAGTCTTTTATTGTTTTAATTAAAGAGTGGAATAAAAATGTTTTTGGAAATATTTTTCATTCGAAAAAGAGAACTAATGCTCGGTTACTGGGCGTCCAAAGAGAGCTAGCAGTCAACCCTTCTCAATTTCTCATTGACCTGGATAGAGATCTTAGGATGGAGTTGGCCGGCCTTTTGGAGAGGGAGAAAATTTTTTGGGCCATGAAGTCTAGGATTGACTGGCTTATTGAGGGTGACAATAACACTAAGTTTTTTTCATAAAACCACCATTGTTAGGAGGAAATTTAATCGAATCCTGTCTCTCACTGATGAGAATGGTAATACTTTGTCTGAGGAGAGTTGTAAGAATCACATTCTTACTTTCTTCTCTAAGTTGTACTCTTCTGAAAGTGTTCATTGTTTGCTTAAGCCAGATGTTAGCCCTGATGCTATTGGGAAAATTGATAATGAGGAGGCTGAACAGCTTGCTAGAATTCCTTCTAGTGAAGAAATCAGAATAGCTCTTTTCAGCCTTAAACCCTTTAAAGCCCCTGGCCCTGATGGCCTTCATGTTGGGTTTTTCCAGAGATGTTGGGATGACATTAATGATTCTCTTTGTTGGGCTGTCAAGAAGGTCTTTGAATCTAGTAAAATGTTTGACAACTGGAAGCAATTCCTCATTTGTCTTGTTCCAAAGACTCCTTTTCCCGATAACATTAGGTCGTTTAGACCCATTAGTCTAGGAAACACCTCCTATAAAATTGTGACCAAGATCATTGCCTCTAGGTTGAAAGATAGTTTAAATGAGATCATCAATCATGTTCAAGTTGCTTTCCTTCCTATAAGAAGAGCAGCTGACAACATTGTCCTGGTCCAGGAGGCTTTAAATTCTGCTCAAGCTAGTAAGGTCAAGGATGGGTGGATGGTCATCAAAATTGACCTTGAGAAAGCCTTTGATAGGCTCGAGTGGGGCTTCATAAGGGAAATGCTTTACTTTTTTGGTTTCCCTGAGAATTTAATTGCTTTAATTATGTCTTGTATATCTGATCCCCAACTGTCCATTTTAATTAATGGCACTTCTTCTGACCCTTTTAAGGCTTCTAGAGGGATAAGACAAGGGGATCCTATATCCCCCTACCTTTTTATCCTCTGCATGGAATTTTTGTCCCTTTTCTATTGAGAATGAGGTCAATAGTAGGAACTGGTGTCCTATTAGGGTTGGTAGGGGCGGACCTAGAATTTCTCATGCCTTGTTTGCCGACGACATTGTCCTCTTTGCCAAGGCCAATCATAGGAGCTGTAGAGCCATCTCCACGGTGCTAGACCTCTTTTGCAGTAGATCGGGACAAAAGGTAAATGCTGAGAAAACCAAAGTTTGGTTTTCTCCGATGGTTAATCCTGATTCTGCAATTGACATTGCTCGTATGCTTGGGTTTAGGAAAATTTCCACCTTATGGTGTTATTTGGGTCACCCCTTGTTGGTTAAGAGTGCTAAGAAGGCTGACTTTATGCCTATTGTTGATAAAATTAGAGCTAAGCTTTCCGGTTGGAAGGCTAAGAACTTGTCTATGGCCGGAAGGTGTACTCTCATTCAATCTGTCTCTGCGGCCATGATTGATTATTCTATGAATACTTCCTTGTTACCGGCTTCTATTCATAATGTAGTTGACAGACTTCATAGGAACTTTTTGTGGGGAGATAGTGATGAGAGTAGAAAAATTCATTTGGTTAATTGGGATCATGTTACTATGAAGAAAAGAAGAGGAGGTCTCAACTTGAGGAAAACAAAGTTCAGGAATTTAGCCCTTATGACTAAACTCTTGTGGAGAGCTAAGAAGGCCCCTGAAGACTTATGGGTCAAAGCTTTGGCTGCTAAGTATAAGCTTGACCCTTTCAAGAAGAAGAAACCTAATTGTTCTAATGTTTGGAGAGGCATGATCAGAGGCTCTCACATTTTAGCACAGGGAAGTAGGAACATCATTAGATCTGGGCTTAATACAAACTTTTGGCAGGATAATTGGATTTCTGGTCATTCCATTAGGAGCTTAATCTAGGGCCCCCTCAACGTGGGTGAAGATAACCTTAGAGTTTATGATTGCATTAATCAGGATGGCCTTTGGAACCTTAATGCTATTTCCTTTTATATGCCTGATAGTATTTTGGACCTTATTGAGTCAACTGCTCTCTCTTTGGACAGAAATGGTTTGGATATCATATGTTGGAACTTTTCTTCAAATGGTGATTTTAACTTAAATTCTGCCTATGAAATTGCTTCTAATCAAATTTTGGACAGGGAGGATTTTGTTTTCTGGAATAAGCTTTGGAAAACTCCCTGTCATTTTAGACTGAAATTTTTTCTTTGGTTGGCGGCCCTTGACAGGCTTTGCTCTAAGTCCTTGCTGTTTAATAGAAATATTTCTCTTGTCTTGTGTTGTGATCTGTGCCTTGATTCTGAAGAATCTACTTTTCATATTCTCAGAGATTGTTTTTTATCCACTGTTGTTTGGCATCTTTTTGATGATTTGCCTCTTAATTTTTTCTGAGTCTGATCTCTTGGCCTGGTTTAGAGCTAATCTTTCTTCCTCTGTTGTCATTTACAATATCCCTTGGCCTTGCATATTCTCTTATTGTTGTTGGAGTCTTTGGGGAGCTAGGAATTCTAGAATCTTTCAGGGAAAATGTTTGGATGCCCCCTCCATTTTTCATTCCTCTTGTAACAAAGCTATTGAGTTCTTTCATCTCGGCTCCAATGCCCCTAAATTTAGAACTAGAACTTTGCTGAATGTTTGTTGGAGCCCCCGGTCCATGGCTGGTTTAAATTAAACTCTGATGGCTCATCGTTGGGTAATCTTGGAAGTTTCGGATCAGGTGGTTGTATTAGAAACAGTTTAGGTGAGTGGATAGTGGGTTACACAAGGAAAATCCGGACTGCTTCTAGCCTCCAAGCAGAACTTTGGGGCCTGAGGGATGGATTGAAATTGACTGTGGAGAGGGGTATTGAGAAATTGGAAGTTGATGTTGATGCAAAGTGGTCATTGATCTTATTAATAATGCTAATGTTAACTTTCATCCTTTTAGCAACTTGATTATTGATTGCAAGCAGTTGATGAATTTAATACCCCAGGTGAAGATTAAACACTGCTTCAGAGAAGGGAATAGGCTAGCTGATGTTATTGCAAACTTTGGGAGATTCCTGGATGTGCATTTTTTGATTTTGGAAACTATTCCAAACTTTGCTTTTGATATTTTTATGAATGATGTTATGAGGCTTTCATTGCCTAGACTTGTAAACATTTAACCCTTTTTATTATAGTTCCTTATTCACCAAAAAAAAAAAAAATAGGCAAAGACGAGTACTTTGGAAGCGAATGATGCAAAAATTATTAATCTTATTCTTATACATGGTTGTCACAAAAATGTAGAGTATTAGATCAATGTTAAAACAATTGAATTAAAAGAATATGTATTGCCTATATATATATGAAAAAAATAAAGATTTTTGTTTTTGGTAACAAAAAGAAGTTATTACTTCTGCCATGTTCCACTCTTTCTTAGATCGGAAGACTTAGAATTGACTTCTATATATAAAAATGTAGAATATCCTTCAAAATCAATAAAAGGGTCTACCCTTCAAAATTTAAATACTCATTTGTAGTGATGACCAAAAAGATGTGAGAGTGATCTAATGAGGAAAAAAAATGAATAAACAACTTACTTTCAACACATTTTGCTAAAAAAATCTTTGAGGAGGGAGGGAGTAACTACTTGGTAAGTGACAAGGAAACCACCTTGCCAATTATATAATTCTGTAAAATGGGCATGTTGCTATTGTTCAAGTCCTTATGCTTTGCTGATTTATATCACTTATCCACTATGTATGGAAAAAAAAAAACTTTTGTACTAAAAATGTGCACTAAAAAATAGTATTTATACACTTTTTTATCTTAAATTTGCATATTTCAAAACACTTACAAAATATATAAATGTATCCAAATATTTAAATATCTCTTATATTTGTACAAAATACTATTTTTTAATATAGTAAGTTAGTACTTGTAGCCTCCTCTTTCCCTAAATCCTACATAAATAAGTATTATTATAACATTGAAAGTGGAGCGTATTTACAATTTTATATAGAGCTTTCTTTTATTTTTTACTTACATTTGCTTCTGAATATTTTAGAGTCAAATAATCGTGTTAAATTCTAGATTAAAGCTTTTCACAATAATTTTTGCTTTATTCGCAAGATTAAAATTCAAAACCTCACTTAATTTGATAATAAACGATCTTTTCACACTATCAACATAGAATTTGCAATTGTTGACGATACTATAAAAGCAAAGTTGTGAAAATTTCTTTTGATAGTAGATGCTTTTGTTTTTTGGTTACTCGTAATTCCTTTTCCACTCATCCATTTTGTTATTTAAAAATGAATGTTAAAACATCAATTGAAGTTGTTTTATAAGATTATTAGATAATATTTTTGCTAATATAAAATTATTAGATAATGATAATATATTAAAAAATTTTGTATTTATTCATTTTTTAAGTCTCGAATTGGAATTGGATTTTTTTTTGGCACCACCAATGGAATTTTTTTTTTTTGGCCGGGCCACCAATGGAATTAAATGGAAATGGAAATTTTTATTATGTAGTTTTGTAAACTAAGTCTAAAATAAATTTCAATTTTACAGAATTACCTTATACTTATCGCCACCAATATTGACTGCTGAACTTTAAACGGAAGGTTATTTCTGTCATTCCAAATGAATTCCACTAAAATCAGATTAAATCATAAAATATTATACATCATCTTCTTTCTTTAATTTTTTTTTTTAAATTAAACTGAAGAAATTGTACCACGGTTCCTCTAGATTCTAGGGTTTCTCTTCCCTTTCTCTTTCTTTCTACTAAAATCGCCAGGGGAGCGGTTCCTTCCAACTTTTTCCCTCTCCGCTCCCTTCTCTTTAATTTACCGTTAAACTTTATCGCTAAGTTTCCCATGCTCTTTCCTCCTTACCAAACAGATCTCTTCCTCGAATCTTATGCCCAACCCTCTTTTCCCTAGCAAAATTCTTATTTCTTCTTTCCCCTCTCCGTTTTCCCTCTGGGTATTTACAGCTTTGTCCTCCCGACCCAATGCAGCTCCCTGATTCCTCCGATATAGTTGAAACCCTGCCGGAGAATCCGGAGTCAACGCCGAGCCCAGAAAAAGACGATAGCGATAACGATGATAATGGCACCAAGGGAACCGTCGTTACCACCACCGTGGGCGGTGACGCTGACAGCAGCAATAAGCGTAGTAGTGGTAGTACCGATGAAGACTTGGTTCTTGATGTATCCGGGAAAAGTGTGGAGTTTTCGATTTTGGGTGACTCCAAGGAGTCTGTGGACGGGCTTTATTTATACAAAAATGTGTTTAATTTAATTCCGAAATCAGTTGGAACGTATGGTCGGTTGAGGAATTTGAAGTTTTTCAGTAACAGAATTAATTTATTTCCTGCGGAGGTCGGGAGTTTGGCCGGATTAGAGTGTTTGCAGGTGAAAATGTCATCGCCTGAGTTTAATGGGATGGCTTTGAGCAAGTTAAAAGGTTTGAAAGAGCTGGAACTTAGTAGGGTTCCGCCTCGGGCTTCAGTTTTGACTCTCTTAAGTGAGATTGCTGGGCTTAAGTGCTTGACCAAGCTTTCTGTTTGCTATTTTTCTATAAGGTATGTGTTCTATGAACACTTTTTAGCTTTTCTGAATGTAGAATGAACAATGTTAGGATAGCTTTAACGTTTTTGCTCGACTAATTTTCTTTCTTTCTTTTTTAATCCTTATCTTTCGTGGTGATGTTGGCTGATACTGATACAGGGATTCTCTTGCTATTGAGTATAGTAATTTAAACTTTTGTCCATTGTTTGTTTAGGATCTGCAGATTTTCTAGTGGGAATTTTATGAATGCACAAATTATTCAGCATTATTGAATATGGGTTATCATTTAAGTTCCTCTGTGCAAATCCCATTGCATAAATATTGCTCTGTTCATCTGAGCAGACCACTTAGGTTCTAGTTCAAGGCATTTTGAATTTTTCATTAATATGTATACATATAATCTACCTTTCACTAGGATTAAAGTCTTGAAACTATTTAGTGATGACCTGGAAAGAAAGCACGGATTTTTTTTTTGGGTCCACTTCAACTGTCCTGATTAGATATATGTGTTGTTGTCTGAGGCACTGGAAAAATGTATGACATTCATTTCTTCTTTTCCTGCAGATACCTTCCTCCAGAAATTGGATGCTTAAAGAATTTGGAATATCTGGATCTTTCATTCAATAAGATAAAGAGTTTGCCCATTGAAATTAGTTATTTGAAAGACTTGATTTCTTTGAAAGTTGCCAATAATAAATTGCTGGAAGTACCAGCATGCTTGTCCTCCTTACAAAGATTGGAGAACCTGGACTTGTCAAATAATAGGTTGACATCACTGGGGTCTCTTGAACTTAGCCTCATGCGTAACCTTCAGACTTTGAATCTTCAGGTACTTTTCTTATTAATGTGGCTGTCTATTGATCCATGTCCTAATCTTTTCTGATTATTTTAAATAAGCAATTAGCCTCAAACATTCATCACCAGTTAATTGCTTGCTCTGACCAGATGTAGATGTTGCAACTCCTAATCCCTTTTCCATCTTTCTGTAGGATACAGCCGATTTTATGTGTGCTAAGATATTATATTGGATTTCACCTGCATGTTATTTCTACTTAAAGAACGAAGCTTAGGTGGTAAAATTACTGATAAATATTTTAAACTGACAGTTTGGTGGCCATTAGTATTTTACCTGTTATCCACACTAGATGTACTGTTTAGTTGAGGTATGCATGTTTGGCACTCATAAATTAGTGTTAATGTTTAACTACTAGAAGGCAGTGGGTTTCTATTCAATTTAAATTTGTTTTTGGCTTGTATTAATAAATGAACTATTGATTTGCTTCTTAAGATGTTAATGTATTTGCACATCATCTCACTTTTTAAATCTAACATTTTCCCCATGTTTTACACATATACACCATCAATCCAGTACAATAAACTTATAAGTTGTTCTCAAATACCTTCTTGGGTGCACTGCAATTTGGAAGGAAATGGCAAAGGCACATCCAGCGACGACTTTACCAGTTCTTCAGTTGAGATGGATGTATATGAAAGTGCTGCTCAGGATTGTGATGGGAGTGTTTCTTATAACGGTAAGGTGTTTAGAATCAGTTTTCTCTATAATTTCTCTCTTCCTGTTCTCAACTTCTCATTATATTGTTTGCCATTATTTACATTTGTCTTTAGCTTTTCAGTGATAATAATCTATTCCCTTCAAAATTGAAACAGGCTCTTATAAAACTTCATCAGGCAACTTAACTGTGCCCTTGTCAAGCAATAGATGTTTTGCAACTCGGAAGTCAAGTAAACGATGGAAGAGGAGACACTATTTGCAACAAAGAGCTCGACAAGAACGTCTAAACAGCAGCCGGAAGTGGAAAGGTGACGGACATGCTGAAGTATTGACAATAAAGGCAAGCAGAGATGCACCAGGCAACAATGATGTCCTTACCTCTGACACTGGTGCCGAAGTTGAATCCGAAGTTGTGGGTGTTGATGATGACAAAACATTACTGTTATCAGAAGCCAAAGATGAAAAATTCAGTAGTGTTGGACATGAGGATGATACGCAAACTTCCAAAAAATGGGTTCTATGTAAAAAATAAAGCATCGGTTGGTCATGAATCATTAAATAAAGGGAGTGATGATGAATCTTCTCAGCTTGATGCATCCCTTGCTCCAGTAAGAGAAGGAGCTGTTGAGCATGATGAAGGTTCATCGTCAGAAATATGCAAGTCTAACTTTAAGTCCAAAAGGCATTCTGAAAGGGATCTTAGCAATCCAAAACCATGCAAGTCTCGAAAACCAACAGATAATTGCTTCACTTTATCACAAAAGTATAGTACTACTTCGTTTTGTGGGATTGAAGACCATCTGCCAGATGGATTTTATGATGCCGGACGTGATCGGCCCTTCATGCAATTGAGTAGCTATGAGCAGATTTTTCATCTGGACTCACGTGAAGTCATTCTTGTTGACAGGTTAATTTTACATATAATAACTGGAATAAAGTTGCTTTGTCCATGAGTACTCGATTCTTTTTAATGGGTTGAGAAACCAAATTTTTAATCTTCCATTAAGTATTGATTGTGTATATCGTTTTCTTTAGGGAAAGAGATGAAGAGTTAGATGCAATTACTCTCTCTGCTCAAGCTTTGGTATTTCATCTGAAGCACTTGAATGGTTTAGCTGAAGACAGGGACTGGGTTCCAGTTGATAACTTGCAGATAGCATCGCTGCTTGCTCTGTTTGTTTCAGATCATTTTGGAGGGAGTGATAGAAGTGGTATTGTAGAAAGGACTCGAAAAGCAGTATCTGGTTCTAACTATAAGAAGCCTTTTATATGCACATGTTCAACTGGAAATGGCGACAATGCTAGTGCAGCTAACAAGACGTTAGATACCGTGGAAGATATTGTATTCTCTGATCTTTGTGAGAGATCTTTAAGATCAATAAAGTCAAGAAGGAATTCCATTGTTGTTCCTATAGGAACTCTTCAATTTGGTGTCTGTAGGCACAGAGCACTGCTCATGAAGGTGATTTGTTTTCCTTTGGATTTTTTTTGTATGTTTGGTTTATGTTAATTTTGGGCATCAACTTTCTCTTTCTTATTTCTAACAAGAGTGGTATGATTTTAATGCCTACAGTATCTATGCGATCGGATGGAACCACCAGTTCCTTGTGAGCTTGTTAGGGGATACTTGGATTTCATGCCACATGCCTGGAATGTTGTTCTTTTAAAGAGAGGTGATTCATGGGTTCGCATGGTGGTTGATGCTTGTCATCCGCATGACATACGAGAAGAGACGGGTCCTGAATACTTTTGCAGGTCAGTGTGTTATTTGATACATTGCGAATATTCTTAGATGAGGTTGTATATTGGAAAATTCTTTTGTGGACTTTTTCATTCCAGCATATTTTTAATTATGTAGAAAATTAGTTTGGGGTTGAAGTTTTTGTCAGATTATAAGGCTGCTGCAGTTTTGGTATTGGAAAGAAGGGGCTTGTGAAAGCAAAATTTTGAGTATAACATTGTTGTTTACTAGTTACTACCAGAGGCAGTAACATTCATTTTGAATTATTTGTTCCTCTTATCGTGTGTGCTATAACATTAGTTTGCTTTTGTGGATCAGATGTGCTGTAAACAGGTTTGCCTATTACCATTATTCTTCTGACAAGTATCTGTTTTCTGTTACAGATACATCCCCCTTAGTCGAGCAAAAGCTTCTTTTACAACTGAAGGCAGTTCTGGCTTTAGTTGTTCTTTTCCTTCTATGACCATAAGTGATGAAATTGAAGTGGCTTCTAGTTCTCTCATAAGATGCAAAATTGGTTCAATGGAGGCTGCAGCAAAGGTCTGTTATTTGAATTGTCATTCAAGTATAAATAAATACTAATAGTTTTTCAATTTTGTTATTTTTTTAATAGAAGTTATTAATATTCCTCTGATATTGATTTGCAGGTGCGGACTCTTGAAGTTTTTGGTGCTTCATTTGATGAGGTGAAAACTTTTGAGTATAGTTGCCTAGGGGAAGTAAGAATGTTGGGTTCCTTGAAACACCCATGCATAGTAGAAATGTTAGGACATCAAATATCTTCTAAGTGGGTTCCTATGGGGGATGGAAAGTCGGAAGGTCGAATCTTGCGGTCTGCAATTTTGATGGAGTACATAAAAGGAGGATGTTTGAAGGTATATTACTTTTACATATCAGTTTGTGATTACCTAAATTATTAGTCTCCACACCTGATTTTTCATGTTGCTTTTATGCAGACTCATATTGAGAAACTAGCTCAAACTGGTGAGAAGCATGTCCCTGTGGATCTTGCATTGTGTATTGCACGAGATGTTGCGTCTGCATTGGTAAAGTTGCACTCAGAGCATATTATTCACCGTGACATTAAAAGTGAAAACATTCTGATTGACTTGAATGAGAAGAGAGTTGATGGGAGCCCTATTGTAAAGCTCTGTGATTTTGATAGAGCAGTACCTCTTAGGTCTTTCCTGCATAAATGCTGCATTGCTCATGTAGGCATACCTCCTCCCGATGTTTGTGTTGGAACTCCTCGCTGGATGGCTCCTGAGGTTCTACGTGCAATGCATAAGCCAAATCAGTATGGACTGGTAAGGTTTTTTTTTTCCTTGAGTTCAGCAGTGATAGTTCATTGGATGATTTAAAGCTTATTTAATCTGGAAAAAAGGGATTCAGTAGCACAAAAAAGCTTAAGCAGATAAATACTTGGTAGATTGATGTGTACATTTTTAACTTGAATAGAAAGGGTAGGAAGGGAGGGAGAGAAAGTGTATAACATATAAGAACTATATAATCATTTGTAGATACAGATGTTGGTGTAAAGTATATTCTACTAGCTGTATTTGCACTGAGTTAATATGCCTCTATGTTTCTTACTGGTTGCAGGAAGTGGACATTTGGTCATTCGGATGCCTGCTTTATGAATTGTTGACTCTCCAAGTTCCTTATATTGGATTATCAGAGATGCACATTCATGAACTTCTTCAGGTAACAACAAATGCATATTCTCGTGCTCTCATTCTTTCTTGATACCTTAATTCTAAGCAGGATATTTCCTTTGATATTCTAAATGCAGATGGGCAAACGTCCAAGACTAACTGACGAGATGGAGGCATTGGAATCATTGAGGGAGAGTACAATGACTCAATCTGGTACAGAGTTTGATGGAACAGAAGGGGAAAAAGAAACACTTAGATTTCTCATTGATGTCTTCCGGCGATGTACAGAGGAAAATCCAAGTGATCGACCAACAGCTGAAGAGCTTTACGATATGTTGCTTGAACACACAAATGATTTTAGGAATTCAAGTTAGGAACATGTAGGTTGGCTAATAATTATAGTTGCTTCTCATCTTGTAGTCTGATTATGTTGTATTATTATAATAAATTAATCTCTTTTTCATTGAGGAATATTTGGATTTCTTCAGGATTTAATAACCCTCGTAATCAGTTGCATCAACTAGGTTGGTGATCAGCTTGACTTAGTTTTGTTCAACAAGTATATGTATTAGCAACAATGCAAGGAGTTAAGATACTAGGAGTAAATCCAGCAAGATTTTCCATCTGTAACGTTATCGAGACTGTAAATTGGTAGGTAGTTAAAAGTTTTGGTTTTTACAATCCTTGATGCCTTCAATTGTATCTGATTCATAAAGTAAACTATATTTGAGCTATTTATCAAAGTTCCCTTCATTTTGGATGCGTAGTTTTCATTTCTTTATTTCTCTTAGTGTTGCAGAAAAAACCCATAGAGGGTCTTGATTATCTCCGGGTATTATTGACTCGACTCGGGTATTATTGACTCCGAGATAAATCCCTTCCGAATGTGCTTATGGGGAATCAAACTTGTGTTCTCATCTCTCCTTCCGAATGTGCTTCTTGGAAATCAAATTTGTGAGGACTCAAGATAAATCCCTTCCGAAGGGAATCAAACTTGTGTTCTCATCTTTGGGTCATTGAAACCCAGAATTATGTCTTTTCATCCTAATCAATTCCCCTTTATTAGTTTATTATTACTAATAAACATCTTTTATCATTTTTACCACCCAAAAAAGCACAAGAGGGTACGGACTTGAAATGTTGGAAGGCCATTGTGAAAACAAGAAGTAGCTAGCTAGAGAATAGCATTATGATTAGTTCCAAAAGGATCCTAAAACAGAATCTCAGCCAACTTGGGGGCTTGGCTAGTTTTGACCTTGATGGCTCTCCTCAACCCCCAAGTGTTGCAATCATTTAACCTCTTCCCCCTTCTCTACCGAAAGAAAAAAGAAAAGTTGCCCATCTTTTTTCTTTCTAAATAATTATTATCATAATAATAAAGAAACATATATATGCATATGTAAGAAAGAGAGAAGGGGAAAAAGATGTAAAGATGCCATCCATATTCCATCATGTCTTGAGAACATAAAACAATAGACAAGTGAGATTTGGTTGGAAAGAAAACCCAAACCAACTCTTGTTTTAGCTTCTCTCTTTGTCTCTTGGATGACTCTTGTGCAAATTTTTCTTCTTCCAAAGATGTAGACTGATTGATTAATCAAGGGAAGAAGAGGCTGGCCTGGCTTGGAATTGCAGTCACTTTTTCTATGCCCCCATTTTTTCTTTGTCTTTGTCTTTGTGTTGTGAGTTTGTTACCTTTTAAGTGACATTATAATGTTCCTATTTCTATGATACATATGTTATGTAAGTGGGCTTTTCATGAGAAAGTTAAATGTTTTATTGTTTCCTTTCCTTTCCCACACTACTTCACAGTTCACACCAACAAGGCCAAAGCTAATAAGCTGTTATGTTCAAAACACAAAAAGAAAAAACAAAAACAAAACTGTTTTGAGTGAGAGTTAGGACCACTCTATTACAGCTCCAAAACCCAACCCCACTTCTGCACAGTGCTGCTGCTGCCTCAAAACTCTGGCAAACCCTGGAAAGAAAACAGAGAGCCAGAGTTTTTATTGCTCTTTAATATATTAATATTAATCCCTTCTTTGGAGTCTATATAAATATAGAGTCTACTCCCTTCTTTGTATAGGAAGCTATTTACAGCAGAGCTTTAGGGAAATTACACACTTACCAAAGATCTAAAACCAGATTTACTTAAAGGAGAATTTCAGTATTGTCAGGTTGGGCAAAAAAAAAAAAAAAAAACCCCTCAGTTTAATTTTGTTTGTGTAATGAAATGAAATGAAAACCTCATGTGGTTACTGCTTAGTTAAAATATTACACGCGTGTTTTAACTTTTAACTCATCTTCTGGCATCATTCATTCACCTATTTCCCATCATAATTTTACTATACATAAATGATATATAGTACTCTCTAGATCCAAGTGACATGATCACACTCTGATTTTGACTTGGTCATAATGGTGATTCTTTCTGAGTAAGAAATTCAAGTTAAAAGTCAAAATGTGATCTTTATTAATATTAATTATAAAGAGAGAATATGACATGGAATCAATGGGGTTGAGCAAATTTCATTTTTATATCTTCTCATATATCCACCTTCTATGCCCATTTCTTCTAAATTCTATGAAATGATATTCATTTAACATTAAGTGTGAATAGTGAGAGAAGGTGGACGTGATCATAGGTATACGAGATGTACATATATCATAACCCATAATATTATTGGGGTTTTTTTTGATACAGTATCGAACTTTTAGTACTCATGATCATGAATCTTTAAGGATTTGAAACATACAAACTTATATATAAAACATTTATTATAAGATTATTAGGTTCTTTTTTTTTTTTTTTTTGCTATATATATATATATATGTTGATATATATATATATATCATATATATGTACTACATATAGGCCTAGAATCTTAAATATTGAAATGAATTTTGCACCTCAACAACCACATTATGCTCTTAAATATTTTCCAGCTAGCAAAGTTCTTCATTTGGGGCTAAGCTACTGTATATATTTTGGAATTGCATGTTAGAAATTGAAAAGTCGAAAAGATTTGAAAGGTGAGATCTATAAGGAGAAGACCTGGCCAAAAGACTAAGCACGCCTAGTTGTTGCAGCAGTTTTTTGGACCACAATATAATGTTAAGGCAAATTGCAACAATGGTATAGTAAGATTAATTATATAGCTGGCCTGGAGCCATTCATTCTATAGTAGCAAATTGGTAGTATTATAAGGTCCCTGTTAAAGATTTTGTGGCCCATTATCAAGCAGCAGAAGAAAGGTCTCTAAAATTGGTCCCAAATACTATCTTTTAATTTTTCCCTTTAGTATATAATGATTTTTGGTAATATATATATATATGCAATGCATGGGACTTGTTCAAAAAAAAATTTTAAGTCCTAAGAGGTGTGGAATAAAGTTGGTGGGACAAACTGCTGCATCTGCCTGCACCCAACTCCCATAAATTAATAAACTGCTAGCAGCACCAGACACCAAGCAATTGCTTCAATAGAAGGGAAAATTCTCAGGTTTTGATGACCCAAATAATGCTTTAGAATGAGGAAAGAAATTAAAACAAGGATAAAAGATTGGGTTTTCTTTTTTATTGACCTCAGACTAATAATTTTGGCACTTTGAACAAAAATATATGAATTAATGCAAAATATCAGTAATATGTATTGAGGAACCCTAAACTTCTATCTTATATGCTTTGCTGATACTCTGTAACTATAGGCTTATGCAGTTAATTATGAGAAATTACATGATTTGTAACTGTGCTTATGATGCATCATATGCATAGTTAAAGCACTGTAAAAGGAAAAAAGAAGGGCCAACTCATCAGCAAGACACAGTAAATAAATGAATATTTTGGTTGAACACTAAACTCCAACAACAAGAACAAAAGGGACAAAAGCATCTCTAGCTATAACTTCTTTATTAATCTACAGTTCCCTCCTTATATTAACTCTTAGCTTCAAAATAATGGCACCATCACATGGACAAAAGTTTTTTATAACTCTATATCTGTATATATATGCATGAGGAAATATTGGACCACAAATTTCATAAAACCATGCATGTGACACAGCAGACACTGTTTTTCTTTACTAGGCAATCAATCAACATGCATGCTCTTCCTTTAATTTTATGTTAATTTCTTTTCATCATTTCTTAACAATTATATCATTAACCAAAGTCTTGTATGCGCAATTTGCATATATATGGGTGTGTTTAGGGGATGATGATGGATGGAATTGGATATATAAGATTAGATGATGGTTTGTGTATGAACATGTTCAATCTTATCCATCATCCTATACCCAAACACACCCTAAATTAATATACCATAAACCACATTTTGGGTGCAGCAAAATGTTTATTTACTATTGGGAATATATAGATGCTACAAAATCTTATGCTTTAGCATACAATCCAACTAGCTACCAAATTATGATCATATGAGCTATAGTACAAAGTTTTTCTAGAATGATTTGCTTACATTTTTCAATTAATTAATTCTCAATAAACTTCAGAGAACCAGTGAGATGTAAAAATGTTATTGGATGGTTAAGCCAAATGGGATTAATTTACTCAATCATGATTTAATATATTATTAATCAAATTGCATTCATCATATATATATATATATATACTAATTTCACCCATACATTCGAATCATATGAATGGCATATTTCTAACAATGTATGCTTCAATGGCCTAAAACTATTAGAGAATTAAATTCAAGATTTCAGGAAAATTAAATATTGTGAATCTGTGTGATCTGGATTAAAGGGAAAGTTCTTTTTCCACATCATTATTATACGCTTCAATCATGGCTAAGAGAATTGAATCTTTTCTAGAATATCATGCATGAAACCTAAAAAAGTTGGTATTTATATGAAGATTACACACACTTTGAAAAAGAGGAAACAAAGCAAAATTTCAGATAATGTGCAAAGAGTTTGGAGTTTGGCAGAGTTGATACTCGTGATATGAAGAAAATGATCGATAATTAGACACCTGTGACCATATATGCCTTTTGCAAACATTATGAATAAGAACAATTTTCTTTTATAATTAAAAAACCAAGCTGCTGGCCAGGCCAGCAGATCAGTACGTACTGCATTATATATATATAATTAAAGAGTACAAATAGAATACAATAGATTTACTGTTAATTTCTATTTAGGGAATGGTTGCTCCAGCTAGCCTTTTAAGAATTGGAACATTTTCCTCTCCAAAAAAAAGAATTGGAACATTTCCAAAATTTCTTAGATGATGCCTCTCTTTGATCTGTTTAATAATTTAAATGATGCTGATAATTTCATTGCATAAATCTCCATATCTCACATGCATGTGATCATCTTGTACCAAAAAATAGACATGCATATATGTTCATCATCATACATGTACATATGCATACATGCATTTACATAAACAGTCTAACAGATGAATGAAAGTAGAAAAATGTCTATAGCAAAGGAAAGAAAAAAGAAAGAGAATACCAATATTGATCAATTTTTATGCATCCTCTCTGGTTTCTAAATGAACAAGTAATTTTGATACATTTGAAACTTTAACTGATATGTTAATAATCTTTTTTTAATCAAATGTTAATAATCTCGATATTATTCACACACATATATATATATGATGATATATATATGAAGATGTTGGGAGAATATTAGCCATAAAACCCTAGAGGAAGCTAGGGTGTACCTATATAATGATAATTATACAGAGGTTTTCAGAGTGTAATCCTTGATTGGCCCACAGCAATGCACAATTAGAGAGAACTTGATTATGATTGTTTGAGGAATATAACCACCAAAGGAATATGTTCCAATGGAGAGAAAAGAGAATTTGCTAATATTAATATTTTAATTTGTTATTTGAAAAGAAAATTAAAAGGAGTATTCCATGCCGGAATCAACATACAAAAAATCTCAAAAAGGTTGGGCAAATCTCATCGGGGTATTTAGAATACTAAACACTATAATAAAATCATAACTTTATATTAATTTATTTACTAATTAAAACAATCTCATTTTCTACTAAATGTAAGGCTTTATTCTAGAGAGGAGACAGTGACTTTCATATTAATTAATTTATATGATATATCGATGTTGGTTCCATCATCACACCTATAGAGCTAGGGCACATAAATATAACCAAAAGGGATATGAAATTTCTAAAACAACTACTACTACTTTTTCCATAACATCATGGTCATTTTCATGATTGTCTAAATCAAAATGTTTCAAACCACCAAAAAATAAAGTGGTATAATAATGTATATATATACATATATTGCAGCTGGCACCAATCAGATGCAGGTTTTGCAAGTATCCAACAAATGGCAAGTCTTGCGAGAAAAAGGCTATATCTGTGAATAAAAGGAAGATGCTTATAAGGAAAGGATTGGATTAAATGCAAACTTTATATAATTACAAAACTAAAATTGATGAATGGAAATCAAAGGAAGAAACACGATTTTCTCATTGGGGTTTATGCTCTCTCTTTCCATCTCATTTTCATTTATTTTTTCGGTTGAATTTTTTTTTCGCCTTATTCTCTAATGAAAAATTTGAAACTATAAATGTACCCAAAAAAAAAATTGAAACTATACTAACATCGTGATTGGTAGAGGTGGTAATTAACGGTCTTTATCTGATAAGGTAAAAATAAAAGTTTGATCTCCGAAAAGTATGTGCGCTCCATATCAGTGAAACTCGAAGATACCTACGGGAAGCATATGCGCTCCATATCAATTAAACTCGAAGATATCTCTGGAAAGCATGTGCGCTCTATATCAGTGAAACTCGAAGATACCTCCAGAAAGCATGTGCGCTTCATATCAGTGAAACTCGAAGATACCTCCAGAAAGCATGTGCACTCCATATCAATTAAACTCGAAAATATCTGCGAAAGTATGTGCACTCCACATCAGTGAAACTCGAAAATACCTCTGGAAAGCATGTGCGCTCCATATCAATTAAACTCGAAGATATCTCCATAAAGCATGTGCGCTCCATATCAATTAAACTCGAAGATACCTCTGAAAAGCATGTGTGGTCCATATATATCAGTGAAACTTGATATACCTCCGGAAAGCATGTGCTGTCCATATCAATTAAACTCGATGATACCTCTGGAAAGCATGTGCCATATCAAATTATCATTAAAACTTGAAGATACCCTTGGTTGCTTTGAAACCATATAAGGTATTTCTGGTCCCCCATTTATACTAGCTACTAGCGGTTACACTCTCATCTTTTCATTTATAATTTTTGGGGCTCATGGCCATGGCTGATCCTTCCTTCTCACAACAGTTACACAGAATAGAGGGAAAGAGAGAGATATATAAGCAAAGGGGGAAATGAAAAATAAAGAGAAAGAGGTTAAAGAAAAGGTCCCCCACTGGGTTACAAGGTCCCAACCTAAAAGTTATTAATGCTCTTAACAAATGTATATAGAAACACTCACTAACCTGTCTGCAAAACTGCATGGCGTGACAATATTCAATTTGCATCACTTTGGGACCACTTTATTTTTATTTAAACATTGCATCTTTTGTTTTGTTTTTATTTTTTATAATATTAATAACAATTCAACTTATAGTATAGGAGACTTTTAATTTCTTTTATCCTATAAATATTCCATCATTAAAAATATATATAAAAAATAAATTATTAAAAATTATATCCCCCACAATCCTCTCCCCTTCTCCATCTATTTAAACCCTTCTCCCTTTATCCTCTCTTCTCAACATGGAGCCTATAGCACTTCCATAGCCTACCAAATCATGTAGGGCTCTTCCTTTTAAGTGTTTGTAGTCTTTCATGATGGTATTTTTTCAGTTTTTTTTTTTCCTTGATGCCCTTTCTTCAAAGAGAGTGTTATATACACATGTTCTTATGGTGCTCCACCATCAGTTGAAGCTGCCAGCATGATCTTATAATTTTTCCTCTTTTTTCTTTCATTGAGGGTAAAGATGAGATCATATGGCAGTTTCACCTGTTGCTGCTTGCACAATCCAAAAAATAAACCCTAATTTTCATAGTGAAACCCTAATTCCCTTACCATTCTTCTTTTCTAACACCCCAATTCCTGATTTCTGTCAATCCTTAGAAAGGGTTTGTATAAATAATCAGGCTTATGTATGGATTTTATTGGGGCTAATTGAATTCCTATATCTACATAGAGATATTCATTTGATATTATAATTTTATGTTTTGCTTTGATGTTATAGTTTACAGATATTTCTTATTCTAGATTTCGCCGCCTGTCTGAAGCTTTTACACAGGAAAATGCTAACTGTTTTTTAGGTTTGTTGATGTTTTATGTGTGAAGGAAATTTTTGTGTCTCGGTGCAGTTTCGATGATTTCTAGATTTCTTTCTACTGCTGCTTTGATGATTGAGCCTCATCAGGTATCTTATTATCCTTTAAACATTCCGTACAGTTTTCTGTTTTTCATATATCAGAATATATCCATCTTTATGCTCTTTGTTAGGGTTTTTCATGACATATATAGGAATGCTGTATCTTTTAGAATTCCATTTGTTGAATTCGATTTGTTGCTTCTATGTCTCCTCTTCCTGAACATGTTTTTGTATATAATAGTATTTGGTGTTTTAAGACATCTTTCTTCAAACTCTGCTACAAATTAATCTTTGAGATTTAACTCTGCCTATACCATAATTGGTGTAGCTAATTAAGCTAGGGCTTTTTTTTGGGGGTTGGGTTTCTTTCAAAATATACAACTGCAAAAGATTTAACATATAAAAGATTTACAAACCAAAGAGAGAAATTATAAGAGACCTTAATTCACATGCCCTGTGGAAGGTTTTGAAGGTTATAATGAACCTGCATTTCTGCTCTCTCTCTTGTTAATTAGCGTTGACTAGTAAATACCTTGGATCCAGCTTATTTCAACTGACAATAATTTGTGAATCAGAGACAAGGAAGAGAATTAAGGGGAGGGGGGAGGATTGGAGAGAGAAAGAGGTTTCTATTTTTCTCTTCTTTTACAAATACACATCATCATATATTATATTATGTCACTATGAAAATGATATATACATCATCACCTATAGATATGTAGGGTCTTGATTGATTAATTAGTAGCATGTTTTTTGTCTGAGTTGATTTGCTCCAACTTGTGTACCTTGATATGCAACAGCAGGTGGAGAATTATTTGTAGATACAGGGAATCTTTGATGACTCTAGCAATAGAATGGAAAACTTGTTTTATGTGAAGAATTCAAAGCTTTTTGACTCTAGCTAATATTCCAGTGCATATCTTATCATTTACAGCTTATAGCTGCTTAGCTAGGTCTGGTGTAATAGAAGCATGAGCGTACAATTATCTTGTTAGTACTTTTTGTTTCTTGATCTGCAACTTGTACCATATCTTCAAATGTTTAAAGAGGGCAAACAATAAAAATTCACATTAAACATAGTAGTAGAGCAAAAGTATGTTAAACCTGTAGCCAATGCTCAAATATGTAGCAAATGAAAGATCAATTTTTAAGTACTGCTTAGTTCGTTTATAGGGAGAGCAAAAGGAAGGTACTCTTATATTTTCTTGTATTAAAAGAGTAATGCAGCTGGTTATATTTTGTCTGCAGTTTCTGTCTAAAATTGATCTGTTGAAAACCCTTTTGTTTATTCTTTTAAAACCTTAATGGATTGAGAATTAGAGCTGTATTAATTAATTAATTCTATCCTAAAACTTAATTAGTTATAATGTTGTCTGATCTTTCTCCCTCTATAGCTCTCTCTCTCCCCAAGAGGGTTGCTTTCTTTCAAGTTAACATCTAGCTTCCTTAGTTGGAATGTGGCCCTTTTCTTTTGGGAGTAATTGCTTTATATAGACAAGATTCCATGCAGATACAGCTCTCAATTTTCCATAAGTACTAAAGTACTCAGAAATGTGATTAATTTTGATTCCCCCCTACTCTTTCCACAGATTTTTCATATGTCATGCTATCATGCATGAAGAAAAACTAAGTGAGCATTCATTTCACAAGTACTCCTTACATTCCATTTAAAGATACATGGCACTTTGGAAATTTTTGCACCCCCTCTCCCCCCAATAAAGCTAGATCCTTGGCATCACTTAAACAATATATATTTTCTTTAAAGGGGAACTAATTTGGATCAAACTCATTTCTGTGAAAGAGAAATATCGATGTAAAGAAGTGGGTTGCTCCTCCTGATATATATATGGGGACCCCGGGCTATTACTTATAGGCTATAGCTGTTGCAGTAGTAGCTAGCTAGGTAAGGTAAGTATCCTTCACCTGCATCTGCATGCTTTTACTTCTCTTCGATCGGAATCCTTATATATAATTTCTGCTCCTCAACATATTATTAGA
>AWWV01014891.1:0-13952 GCA_001974805.1 Corchorus capsularis | reverse complement strand
AGTGCAATCTTCTATCATTCATATATGTGGGGTGAATTTGTTGTGTTTGTTGGTCAGAAGGATCATATATAATATATATTAAATTCAATATGCAGAAGAATGTACTACTATAATATTCATTTAAATACGATATATATATAATCCCATAAAATGTTAAGCAAATTATTGATGGGCCAGAAAATGTTAAGGTCATGTGAGTAAAATAGACAAATATATATAGTACTGTGTTGGGAACAATTTGATTGAAATTGAGAGAAGAGTTTTTCTTAAGGCACGTCCCAAAGAATTCTTACAAATCTGGTTTTTGTGGGGGAAAAAATGCCTCCAAGTTTTTTTTTTTTTTTTTGAGGGAAAAAATGCCTCCAAGTTGGTACTGTACTTGATGTCCTAAAATTAACATTTCCTTCCTTCGGTGGTCGACTAGTCTACAAATAAAAAAAAATTTTAAAAAAGGTCTTCGTCTTTTTTTTGAAAGAAAAAAAAGGTCTTCTTAATTACTTCATATTTTGTCATAAAATACCATGATCATTTATATGTGAAGAGAGGCTGAAAGATCGTGAGAAACCTTCTTTTTTTAATTTCTTTTTTTTTTCCTAAGAATTTACCAAATTAATTAACCAGGAGAAATTAAAGCATTGAACGATATGAACCTTATAAAAACATACTCTTTTCTTGCCTGAGTCATTGCGACGATATTTACTATAGCTATTTCAATTTTCAATATTTAGATCAGATTAATGTTTTTCTTTTTGTTTATTTAACCATGGTATCTGGAGGTCCTTTTTGGATCTGAAACTAATTCTTTTCGAGCCTAGGATCATAAAGATTAAATTATCCTCCCAACAAATCTGCTTTCGAAGATCAAACTTAAGATTAATATTGTATTGTGGAGTGATGATAAATTGAAGTATTAATTATAGAATTAATTAATTAGCATTATATTTAAAGAGGAGGAGGAATATTTAAATACATCAAGGAATCAATTTGCAATATTCTTGAAGAGAGTGTTAACTGTTAAGCAGTAATTTTTCCTTGACCAAAAGATGTTAGACAAATCAAAGCTTACACTAACGGAAATAGTCTTCAATGGAAACGTGAAGGAGAGCAGTCAGAAATATGAGGTTAAAATAAAACTGAATGCATTTTATCATAGAATATAAAAATGACAAAGGAGTGAAAATTAAAAATAAATTTTTTATTTTCATTTTCATTTTCTAAGAAATTATTCAGCATTGACGATGCATATATCACCACTTGATTTCTTTGATAGTATTTTTTAGAATGAAAATGGAAAAATATGTCCTAATATTATCCAAAGTCCGTCGGAAACTAATTGTACATATAACAATTGCTAACGGGGGATTGAAGCGTATATATATATAATATAATATAATCATACAAATGCAAGCTTTTTTTACAAACTACCCACAACAAGGCTTCTCGAGCTATTGCTTTTTTTTTTAGATGCCCAAAAAAAAATGTTATGTTGGGGTATTCAACCTGGAAAATTTGTACCAAAAAAGAAAAAACCTGGCAAATGTAATTAATCAATTCTTAATTGATGGCAGAAGGGGCTTTGTTTGGGTAACGTAACATCAAAAATTGGGCTTCAACCTGGGCAATTAACTTTACAGGCTTAAAAGCCCATTCAAGCTGATGATAGCACACAAATCCAGCTCAAAATCCATATCTTTAGGCTTTGCTTAACATGCAAAAGAAATTGGGACCATAAATGAATAGATGATTTCGGCCCATTTATTATATCTCACCTTTAGTTAGGCCCCAATTGGTCCCATTTCAAATGTGCCAACATTCTCATATGCTGGCTGCAGCCATGCAACTGATCAGCTTACTGTTCCATTTAGTTTTTTTGGTATTAACCCTCCGCTATTTGGTAACCACATTAGATCCCGACTAGTCCGGAATCATGCTTCGTGCAACTGATCGGCTTACTGTTCCATTTAATTTTTTTGGTACTAGGTTACTAACCCTCCGATATCTGGTAATCACTTTAGATCTCGATTAATTCGGAATTGTACTTCATCGGACTCCATATAGGGGAAGCTTCGGAATTGTACTTCATCAGACTCCATATAGGGGAAGCTCTCCCCGCACATGTTTCATTTAGTACTTACAAAGATGGAACGTGTCTACTTTCATTTAGTACTTTCAGTTTAGCAATTGATCACTGCATCAATCAAATCTTTAATTAGATGCTGAAACACTTTCTCCAGTAATTCCTGCTAGTTACTTTTCACTTTCCCCTATCTTCTGGAGACTTCAGAAACATTATGAAACAAAACAACCATTTTTAATGATATTCAAGAGGGAACTTGCAGGACAGCGATCAGTTTCACACGTTTAGCAAATCGTTTTGCAGCTTATACAGGAGAGGGGACAAAATTTTCCTACATTTAGATTTTGATTTGATTCCAAATAAACATTTCTTTACACATCCTAGTTTTTTTGTCATTCTATCCCATGATAGTTAGGAAGGAAATCCAGAGGACAAGATGTGGTGGTCATGTTCCTCCCATCCCATGCATGTTTTTTCCCGACATGTTATCAAGTAACCCTGAACTAAAGCTTGTGAACTTTTACATTAACTGACCTAAAGTTGGAAGACTTTGCAATGCACTAATCATTACAACTACTATACAAAGAAACATAAGAACTTAAATGCTATTCATGATTTACCGCATCTCCCAGCTCCCTCTCTCTCCATCTAGCAGTAGAACATTACTCTCTTCACATTCTCTTTCAACGCTGGCAATGGCCGCACTCCGGATTCTCCTGCTGCCCTTGTACTTTTATTGTTACCTGCACTGCCACCTGTCGAGCCATTCTCTTGCATCTCCGGTTCCATGTAGAACCGGGCACGGAATGCAGCTAGATGTGCATAATATGCAGGAGGAACTGCAAACAAAACCCACAACACACCAAATTAGGTTGCTACTAGTCAAACAATAGGTGGTTAATTGAAATGAACTTTATAGAGTCCCAACAGTGTTCATTTCATTGTCCCTCAGGAGAATTAAGGAAGCTTTGGATGTGCAAAGATATACAAATAACATATGGAAAATCTCACTCACCAACAGAGACTGAGCGCGTGCACCTTGCGTATGTGTAACAAAGGTTGTTTGTTAAAGACTGTATTCCATCTGCTGTGAAATTGTTCTCATCCCAAAGAACATGGTAATGTGCTGGCCGACTAGTTCCCTGCCATATTAATGAAGAAATTAATTCTAATTTAAATGAAAAAATACTTAATGCTAGAGAGAACGGCTTACTTGAACAATGAGATGATAGTTTATACTTCACAGCATAGTAACATGTTTAAATGATAAGGTACATAAAACTAACTAATAATACATCATGGTGAGGCCAGTACTTCCAAGACAATTGAAGAAGAGCTAGTGAGTAATCAAATCTTACAGGCATCAAAGCTTTTCAAAAGATCTCACCTAAAACTGCTGGTTAGTTCAAAGTACAGCGACATACAGCGATTCAAAACTCAACTGAATAAAAAAAGATGCATTTTATTTTACATTTCACCTTTTATTTTCTATTCTTTCTTACAGAGCTTATTACTTGAAAACTTCTTCTAAACATCCCATATGAAGTCAGTACATGTCATCATACACAGCTTAACAGATATAAAGGCATGCATATTAGAGCAACTGTGAAATCAAACTCAATTTGGTTTTTGGAAAAGATCCAAGAAAAAATTCCTCTAATTCAAAAGGATTGAAGAATATCAATATTTTACCTGAATACCAGCATGGCTGCAAAGATAAAAGTCAAATTCTGTTGGATGACAGATTTTCGAATCAACAACTGTACCTGTAATCAAAATGCAGCATCATTAGAGTCGTGCAATGCCTGTTTATCCTCAAAAACAAATTATTAAAGAGTTAATCTTTACCAGGCAAAATGTTTCCACTCTTGTCGGTGCTGCTTCGATCCCTGTGATTATTAGCAAACAATCGAGTGTGGTGTCGTTTTTGTACAACAATGAAAGTCACTGGTGGTTGATAGTTTGGTTCTAGAGAAGCACAGGCCTGAAAAATAAAATCTTTAATCAGAACCATAAATGTCTAGAAATATGTTTCAATTCATCCGAAAACAGTGATCAGAGAAGAAAATGTATAAGCTCACCTTCCGGATTGCATCTAGCTCGTACAGCAGAACTTGATAAAATTGCCCTTCACTTACACCATCCCTGATCAAATTATAAACTACTACTTAGTACAGAGGCATAAGGGTCTACAAGTCATGTAATATACATGAACAGAATAGTGGATCCAATCCACTTAACTTGTTTAACTGCAGAACAACAAGTATATGGAAGTCTTTCACAATACAACATAGTGGTAGACAAGCTGGTAATGTAATACTTGTCAAGAGTTTATAGATGAAAGAGTTTCGTTCTAGAACAATAACTTTACTTGGACAAAGTACAGAAACCCCTTGAGAACTCTTGTTGGCCTAATTACTTTTGGAATTAGACTTCTATCAACTTGAACTCAGAGATAAATACAACACAAACTATTTATCAACAAATCCAGCATCACAAACCTGTAAAATATAATTCTCAATGGCTTCTGCCCTGTTGCCTTCCTAAAGGATACCAGAAGATCCCTACATTAAAAGGAACTGTAATTAGAAACAAAAATACATTCGACTTGATGGAAAAGAGAAGTCTCTCAAGGAATTGACATTTGTATACCTGATCATGCCGCCACTAACTGTGCCACGTACAGGATCCTGCCACGTTTTGTACAAATCCTGTATGAGTTCCTGTCTATGAGCTTGAGCACAAACCAGTCCAGCATATTTCGTCACTTCAGGCCAGTCTTGTGAAGCTACTACCTACAGAACCAGTATTTTGTTTCAGAAGTGGAGTCAATATTTAAAGCACGAGGATGAAAAAAGTATTGAGGACCATAAACTAGGAAAAAGAATTATACAGCTGCTATTGAGGGGCTGGAGTCTTCTCCATTTTCAGGGTGAGTCACATCTGCTCCGAATATTATAGTTGGTATGTCACTAACTAATGGTATTCTGCAGCTGATAGCATCCAAGAGAACAGTGTTTCTGCCACCCATCTGTGTCAAAGATGAGAGATATTACAGTTACTACGGAAAGCAGTGAGAAGCAAAGATAGAGATGATAAATGTTGACATAAAGTTTGAAATAACCCTAGGGAATAAATTAGTATGTAGATAACTAGGAAAAACCATCTAACCTTAACATTTATCTTAAGGGACACATTAGCCAAGTACTGTTTACTGATCTTGAAGACATGTTTTGTGAGACAGCATTGCGATATCAAGCCTAGATCAGTCTCACAAATTCGCTTGAGATCACCTGAAAAAGTGGAGTACTGTCACAATTAGTACTTTAATACCTTATTAAGATCATTTTTCCTCTTTCACATCCTTCCTTTTAGTGGCAAAGGAGGATCATATTCAAGGAGCCATCATAATGAATAAAAACACAGGAGAATAAAGCATATATCTCTAAACTAGAACTGCATAACATTTTTACATGACATACCATAAAGCGACCCATTGTTGTCAGGCAATATAGCTAATAGAAGCTCTAGTTCTTTTCCCTTCGTTTTATTCATGGACGCATTATAGACATGCTTCAAAGCTTTTTCCACTTGCTCAGGCCTGGCACTGTAGATTGGAATTACAGGCTCCGGATTGAATTCCTATAAAACAGCATTAACTTATACTCTAGGTAAATTATGAAAAATAAAAAGAAGTAAAGGAAAAGAAACCAGAACAGGTTGATCTTAACCACCCAGGATTATAAGATAGAGAAACTACCATGCCAGAGACTTGGCACATTTGAGCAAGTTCATTGCAGAAACCACGAGCAACACTCTCTTGCACACTCCGTGAGAAGTTAATACATGCCCATCGGTTTACTGTCATCCCATTGATCATTTTCTACATCACATGAAACATGAGGCTGAAGCATCAGCAACACAGGCTAGAACAGGACAGAACTAACTAAAAGAACAATTATAACATCCTCAAGACTTCAGTGCCAATGAACCATCTAAAAGGACACACTCTACATGTATTAAACGGTAGAAACATGTAACCATGCACCACATGCGTATCTTTTTTAGTCTCAACATAATAAAAGGACTATGTCATCTACCCTATTCCCTCAACTTGATCGGCACAACATGATTTTTCTCTTTTCCTTGCTTAAAAGGTAATAAGGGAAGGCAAAGGAGATGACTAGCTGGTACATATAAAAGAAAATGACTAATATTGAAAATGTACACAAACATATTACCTTGTTCATCATATTCCACTGCCCCACTTGTGGAAGACAATCCTTTTCTTTTCCAGTTTCATGATATTTCAGCTGCAAGGGGCCAATCAAATGGTCAATAATGAATAGAAAATCCTTTTTATTCAGATTATGTGGAAATTTGAGGATAATTTACCCAAGGGGCAGGAAGGATTCGCGCCTCAACTGAAGCAAGTTTTTCGCTGATTTTTATTCCAAACTCCTTTGCATAAGGGTCTTGATCATAGGCATTATGCTGAACTGTCTGCTTGTGTTAAACATGGCAAAAAGTGATTAGAAGAACCAAAGCATACTCAAATAACTCCTAAGATCATAACTTCTCTTTCAGATGGCAGCATCTTAGTCTATTTTGGGATCCCATTTAGTTTAAAGTTTCTTTTATTCCTTTATTTTCTTATGAATAAACTGAAGTCAATCCTCTATGGTAAAGTTTGCACCAATATGGAAGGGAGAACTTTGATTATACAAGATTGCTACATTAAACATACCTGCAAAATGTCATTTTCCCGATCCCTTGGTCTTTGACATGTGACTTTTAATAGAGCAGTAATTTGCTTCTCGTTCAATCTCTTTGTGTATCGTTGTCCCTCAACAATTTTGCAAGCCTGGCAAAGCAAACAGTTAGGATTTCTCATGAGCATTTGCCAATCCAAAAAAAAAAAAGTTGACTGCTCAATATGATAAAATTTTGTTCTGACCTCCATGGGTAAGTAATTTGCCTTCCTCTGGTTTCCTACTTGGAGGCAAGGTAGATGTGTATGCTGAATTGTGAAGCCATACATCTCTTGGAAGTATTCAACAACAGACTTCATGGTTGAGTTGTCATCGACAGGAAACCTGAACAATAATATTGACAGCAGAAAGTTTCATCAAGATTCATGCATACTCAGAAAGAAAGAAAGAGGCCAGAGTTAACTTCTTTCTCACTCTCAATTACACTCAAGTACTTAACATTCATTATTCTTTATCAACCAAGATAGTTGATAGAGAAATGCATGCGGCAATCAGAAAAGAAAGAGCCGAAAAACTTACACTAGTTCTCTAGTAGGCTGAGAAGTCAATCCTGAAACACGGTACTTCCTTCGTACATTCCCTCTATGGGTCACCTCTACTTTCACCCCTCTGAGAGCCTTTTTAATCTGTCAGTCATTCAAAGTTAATTATGATTAAATCAAGTGCCAATAATGAAACAAGGCTGCAGTAGCACTAGAAAGAAAAAGGTACCTTCACACGATCAGAATCAGATAACGGCCTTGACAATACATCCTTGCCTAGAAGCTGAGCAACATACTCTATTACAGGGAGAGGCTCAATGAATGCTGCTGAAGCCATATCTATAAAAAGGTATAATAGAGGTAAAATTAAACAATGAGAAACATCAATAGAAAATAAATGTCAACTTGTCAAGTTAATTTGCAAATTTTATCGTAATTCATATACCAATATTCAGAGACAAGCCCATCTGAGTAGGCCTAATACTCTGGTAAAAACCACACCATGACTCCAAACCTTCACCAAGTCTTTGTGGTGCCCTAATATCTGGAGAAAAGAAGGATCTCCCAATAGGACAGTACCTTAAAAGCATAGGACAAAGTGAGATTCATAGAACAACAATCATTAATAACAAGAGCAAACTTTTCTAAAAAAGAAACAAATTTCTAGAACTAGTACCTCTTTGTTGATAGCTCGCGTAATACTATGTCAAGAATCTGCAGAGCTTCTTGTGGCGCATCAGCGTGCTTACCAGCTAAAAATTGGCCCAAATGATACATGTTTGCTCGTGCAACAAACTTTATCACCACTTTGTACTCTCTTTCTCTTCTGTAAAATCATAAATTCGACAATGGCGATCAACATGAAAGGAAGTAATGCATATCGCTAAAAAGAAACTAGGTAGCATTAAACGGGAGATAGTAAGATAATTTCATCTTCATATTTACTTTTTAATTAAAGCTTCTCAAGAAAGTAAAACCGACATTGCACGAAATAATGTCCATGTCCATGAACAAGGAAAAGGAATAGATGAAAGGAACTCACTTGGGGCCATTGATGCCATCTTCTTCATCTATAAGCTTGATGGTGAACTCCCTCCATGCAAAAGGAAGTTCACCAGCTGTGTACAGACTCTTTCTACCATCATAAGCAGGCAATCTCATTCCTAGGTCTGATTCTTTGTAGAGCTTCACAAGCTCGGCCATAATAGCTCTGTTTACCGTTTTGGATGCTACTTCGGGAGTTATTGTAACCTGCAAAGAAACAGGACACAAGTTGCAAAAAGGCAAACAACAATAGGAACAAAATTTAATCACCATTAATGGCATTAAAGGAAAAGAATAGGACATTGTGAGAACAGAAATCTTATTCAATTTCATCTTCAATGTGACAGAAAAAATGAAGAGACACAGCAGCATAGACATGATGAATGTCAGATTAAGGGGCCCTCCAAATATTGCCATGAAAATAGAAATTATAAAATAACTGAAAAAACATGCTACCATAAGATTTTTTGTTTTACTGCAGTCATATTATGAACCATTTTTAATGAAAAAAGAATTACAATAGAGGAAAAAATTGATCTTACATCATACTGGTTTAAGTCCTTGTCTGGTAACTCTGCAAAGAAATGGTTAGCCTTTACTATACACTTTGTCCCAACATGACCAAACCCGGGTCTAGGAGCAAAATTCAAAGACTTGCTTGAAGTAGGAAACCCCATTTCCATTCCGCTCAATTTATGACCATTCTGAATAGACCCATTTGAAGTTACAGCCACAAGATCAGCAGCAGCAGCTGAATTCACCGGCTTATGTGCTACAGTGCAAGGCCTTGAACTTGGCCTCATACAAACATCTCCTTGATCAGACTTTCTACCACCTCTTCCTCTTCTTCTTCCTCTATTCTTGCTTGGGGGTGAGGTTTGGTTATGGGGTTGTTTTGTGCTCTGTGGTTCATGAGCTGCTGGTGGACCTTTGCCATTTTGGGCAGTCTTAGGGGCTCTTTGAACTGGATTCATAGTGTTTGGCAAGTGGTTTTTTATCACCAGGTGTTGCTCTGAGTTCTCTTTCATTTGCCTTATAGGCATACTGGTTAGTTTTTCTTGACTTGCTCACTGAAAATGATACCCACACAAGAACAAAATAGTTGTCCAAAAGAGTCTAAAAAGAGATGGGATTTTTTTCACAAAATGGCACACGCATATAGCACTGGTTTCTCCTCTATTCTTATACTAGTTTTGCTCCCCCTTCACGGATTAAATGACCCTTTCTGCTTTAAAAAACAAAAAACAAGTAGGGAAAATGTATGTCAGTGGGAAAACACCAAATTTTGCAAAAACTGCAGAAGAGTAAAAATAAACATTGATAATGCACCAAAGTTGCATAGGCAAAAGTAAAAGGGGATGGGGTAAAAAGTCCAGACTTTTTTGCACATTACAAGCTTTACCATTCCTTTGCAACACTAAAGACTCAACCTTTCACCTTTGTTTCAGCATCTACTTCCCAAAATCTACATACTACTAAAACTAAAAATTGATGGTCAAATATAAAATGGAAATACAAAACTAAGAACTCCTAAGCACCATTTGATAGTATTTATATAAATTAAGACATGATTATTGTATTTTAAGCATTTGCTCAAGAGAACACCTTAAAAGACCAAGCAAAGGCGATTCCACCAAAGGCACAAAACCCCAAACCAGACTTGCAAACTAAAAATCAGCTTGTTCAACATAAAAAGAAATGGTAAGAAGCAAAGACAAAACTGAACATCAACTCCAAAACCAAACCTTCTTGAGAAACCTCTATTGTGAAACCAATGACCATAAAATCATGAGACATGAAACATTAAGAAAATGAGTTTAGAATAATTTAATCAGAACCTCAAAACACAAAAATGGATATACCCAGAAGGCAAAACCATTCCCCTAAGCTTGTCCCTACAAAAGACTAGAACCTTATTTTTATTAGGAGTAAAAATAAGAATGCATATAAGCCCAAGCAGATAAAAACACAGCAATAGCATTAAAGAAAGTTCATTTATTTTTATATTTTTATTTATTTCTATGTAAAGAACAGATTTTGAAACCATGAGAGACTTGGGTTTATAGAAAGAATAAAAGGCCATCTAGAAGAAAACAAAAAACAAGAACATGTATACAAAGAGAAGGAATAAACATTGAAAAGGGCAGTGAAATCGCTATCTCATGGATATCCCAAAAAAAAACACAAAAATTTAATGCTCAAGAGAAGAAATAGAATAAAATGAACATACTAAATGGCATCATAAAATATTATCCAAAAAACTCACCAGTCACAAAACAAGTGCAAAAAACATACAAAAGCAGTGAACTTGGAAGCTAAATAACAAGAGGAAGAGGTTAGGAAAGATGGGTTGAAGCCAAAGCCAAAGAACGTGAAGAGATTAAAAGGGGAAGGCAAAAGTGAGAGATAAAAGAAGGGTTTTTTTTTCCAGTTTTTGTGAAGGGATTCAATTCAGAGTAACACAAAAAGGAAAAATATTGAGAGAAAGAGAGAGAGAAATACTAAAAGAGAGAAGTGAGTGAAAGAGAGATGATGATGATGATGAATCTTTATACACGCATGCAAAGTGCTTTTGGTGTTTTCTTTATCACGTGTAAAAGCCTTTGGTGAGCCCCCTTACCCTCTCTCTCTCTATCTCTCTTTGTTTGCTTTTAAAAAAAATGGCTTTGCTTTGCTTTTGCCTCTCTCTTTCTCTCTCTTCTCTCTTGCTTTGTTCTTGCTTCTGAACTGATGGCGCAGCCTCGGGGACGTACCATGTCTCTCATTAATTTACTACTAATAATAATACATTAATAAATAAATAAATGGGCAAAAAAAAAAAGAAAAACCCTGTCTTTGAAAAGCACATACATTTGATATTTGCACTTAGACTTGAGAAAGAGAGAGTGGAAAGTGGTTGGGGAAGAAGGAAGGAAGGTGGATGGGAGGGAGTGGCCCTTTGGTAAATAGTCCAAAAGAACTAACTGAGGGGATTTTATAAAAGCAATCATACACAGAAGAAGAATAATTCGAACTTGCAGTCCCCTCTTCTGCAGACTTCTCCATTTGGTGCTCTCTCTCTCTCTCTCTAGTCCCTATGTAATGCTTGCCCCCTTCTCTCTCTTTCTCTCTCTTCAAAAACCCATTAATTTTATTCTTCTTTTTTATACTCTAAACCACCATCATCATCATCTATCTTACTGGTAACTCCTCAAGGCTATTTGTAACGGTCAGATTAAGAGATTTTGGAATTTGGGTCCTACTCTTTCTGATCTGGCCAGTGTCCCCACTCTCTTCTTTTGCCTTCTAGCAGTAATTACTAATTAGGATATGGTATCAAATTACTCTGTTTTAGGAGATTACTCCAATGAACATGGTCACTTATGGTTAAATTGTTACTAAATGGTTAAATTTTTATTACATGATGACAGAGATTGCAAGTTACTGTCCTAAGTCTAAGTATGTAAGTATTATAAGAAGATTTGGGACAAAGATTAATGTTGGGGGAGAAATGGGTCCACAAAGTTATGGTTTGAATGGGGCCCAGAGATCAATGGTACTGATGTGGTCATATCATGGGGTAAGGTGGGGTAAGGGATGTACATTATACCTTATGATGGATCCTTGGACTCTGAGAGTTACAGGACAAAGACCAGATGCAGAGAAGGGTGGAGAGTAGTGTTTGTGTATTATGACATTCTGGACTTTGGAGGAGATTTTGGGTCCCATCTTTTTCTTCAAGACTTTAAGACATTGTTGGCTAGTGAGTGAATTGTAGATCAAATTTTGTTCAGTTGTTTTTTGAATGGAAATGGAAGTAGGAAACACCCCCTCCCCCCTTCCCCTTCACTCATTATTTTATTTTGGATGCTTCTCATTGGTGAACTGGTTTTGAGAGTTCATTGCTTTGTTGACCTTGTTTGAAGATTTTTTGAAATGATTATTATGTGTTGTAGGCTTCTAACTCTTGCATACTTTGGCCTTTTCCTTCCACATAAGATCTACTAATGGTTTAGATATCTTCCAATGGGGAAAAAGGTCTCCTCCAAAAGTAGGTTCCCATTTAATATTGGTTTCCTTTATGCTGTTTAGCCTGTTAAATTGGACTGTTTTCATAGAGTAAAACTGTTTAATTTCAGATTTTTCATCTTAACGACTTCAAAGTTGGAATTTTTAAGGGGTCACTATATAACACAAATAATGAAGATTCATAAGTTTGACACATATAAGAAGGAAAGAATCAAATGAAAAGGTGTCAAGGAACCTAAAAGAAAGAGGACCACTTGCATCTTGGATTCTGTTAAGCAAGTCCATGAACTAATAAAGAGCAGAGGAAAAAGTTTAGCATCATCACAAGATCTTGTGATGTGAGGGGGGAAGGGGCAATGGTCCATAGTTACTCCAATGTTGGATGAATTTGGTGTGGCATGCCCACAAAACTCCATCAAACTATAAATGCACCAAATCATTACCCCCCATTGCCTACAAAAGAAAGAGAGAGATGAAGGGTACTAAGTAGTGAACTAAACTTATATAAAAAATTTTAAAAAAAGGTTTTGTTGTGGGGTATGGGCTTGTTTTGTTGTGACATACAAATGGGTTTTTGGAGATTTTGGAATTTTCCAATTTAAACTTCAATGAAGACATATATATTAGTATAGTTTAGGGACAAGAGATACTAAGATAGATGGGCAGAGTTTGTTCTGTTTTGAGATTGGGATTTGTTTTTGTCATCCAAATATTACTATATACTCTTTTGCTTAACTCTCAAAGGTCTAGCTATGGATAAATAGAGGAGGTGGAGTGGAGGGGAGTTTCCCAAGTAAATGGCAATTTTCTTTCTTTTTCCTCCCCAAGGGTTTAGTTTAGAGGAGGAAGAAGGAAGGAAGGATTAAGGAGAGAGTGCGTGTGGTGGGGCCCATCTTCCATATATATATATATAAAAAAATTACAACAACACATCCCAACAACATTACACATTTTGCACTGCTCCATTGCTGCTATGATTCCACCCATCTCAATGTTGGGTGCTTTGCTTTGTTGGAGACATTGTGTTTTCTACTTTCTCTTCATCAAGAAAAACATAAAACTATTGGATTTCTGTAGTTTGTGCCCCAAACCTATTTACAGTGCGTGTCAAACACCACCCTCTCCTTCCAAAAACTATTAGTAGTAGTTTAGATTTTTGTTATATAAGGTAGGTATCTTGATTTTATTGGCCAACATTAATCTCTTTTGGAGTCGGAAGTGTGAAATGCTAAATCTTCTATAACAAATGTATTTTTAAGGGTAGAGACTTCAACGCTCCCATTGTAATACTCCTACTTTTGGATATGACGCTCCCAGCGATTTCTGATCATTGGATTCAATATCTAATTTTCTTACCGTCCGATACAATAAGTTTTAACTTGTTAAACAGGTTTTAAAAACCTTTTAGACTGAATTCGTATGTGGTTGACCTAGTGATAGATTTTTACACATTTTTTATTCCACCCGTTGATATTAACAAAATTTTTTCTTAAGTTTTTATACGTCGTATATTTTTCCCAATTTCTTTTCTTCTTCCTTTTCTGCGTTGATTTTTACAATTTATAAAAA
>AWWV01014889.1:0-25564 GCA_001974805.1 Corchorus capsularis | reverse complement strand
AAAATGCAGAAAAAATTGTTNGAGAGGCAAAATGATAGAACCGTAATTGGTCGCATTGACAGTGCAAAAAATCGAAAGGAAGGTGAAAGATTTTATCTAAGACTTCTGTTGAATCATGTTATATATATTTCATTTAAGCAAGCAGCTGAGAAAAGAGGCCTCTTGGAATCATATGAAAGTATCCTAGAGTGTTTGACTGAAGCAACAGCATATCAAATGCCAGTAACTCTTCAAAAATTATTTGTTATGATATTGTAATACTTATTTTGTTTTAGTTTTTATGTTTAAGCATAATTTTTATATTTATTACAAACTTATACTTATTTCTTTTGGGTTATTTTAATATTTATGATATATAAAGATTCATTTATTATATATTTGTTAGAAGTAAGAAAATCAGAAAGAAAAATCTTGGTTTGACTTGAGATTTTGCAGTCATTTTTGCTAAAGTGCCTAATACAATTTGTTAATGGCTTCATCTTTATATAATGGACATTATCAAAAAGAAGCTGGACATACAAATTTAGAGTGGAAAAAACACTTGGTTACAGGTTTCTGTTGCCCGTGACCAAGAGCCTAATGTCCTGCCAAGAGCAAATGGCTTATTGTGTTTGGCGTGGGCCAAGTTAATTTTGCTCCATTTATCATATAAATTTCAAATTCCTACGAATAATTTGTGTTCATTTCAATCAAATTTCTTGAAAATCAATAACAAAAATAATTTTATTTTCATTTCTATGTTTTATAAATTATTAACTTACGTGCAACGCACGTGCCGATACTAGTATATATATATATATATATATGATTCTATGCTATATAATTTTAACTTATAAGTTATACCTTGCAACTTAAAAAAAAAAATCAAGATCGCGCAACGAAGCGCGCGGGTAAGGATCTAGTTGTATATCAAATGGTTGTTCCAAATGGTACAATTTATGTTGAAGATAATAAATAGAGTAAAATTCTTTCCTTGTCACTTTTGTTTCGTGCATAAAGGAAGCAATATACACAACATGGAATAAAACACCTCCAAAAGCTATTCCATCCCTTCTTTCACCTTTTTTCCTATCCCTTCTTTCACTTTTTTTCCTTTATTAATGCTCTAGGTTTTTTTTTCCTTTTAAATCACACTTTAGTTTTTTGGGATACAAATGAAATCTCATTACAATCGGAATAAATCTCTATATGCTTAAACATTGATGCAGCGGAACATGTTCAATCTTTTTTTTGGAAGGCAAAAGGTAGATATTATTTAATAGAAGAGACAGAGAATAGAAATAACAGTTTAGGATTTGAAAACTAAGGAACATGTTCAATCTAGAAACACAAAAACACAAAGATTTGATAAATTGATAAAATTGACAAAATGATTGCTTAACCTCAGCCTTGATCAGATTTAAGGTTTACAACCAACCTTTAAGGCCTTGTTCGGCGAGCCCTTTTTCCTCTAGTGCAGCTTGGTGGGAAGCTTTCACTTTCTGAGGTTAAGCAAGGACTTGGAAACTAAGGAAGTTGGGCCAGCCTAAATTCGAAACTACATTAAGATTGTAATGTTATATAATTGGCCCATCAATTACAAATTTTGTTTAGTTTGAGAATATAATTAGCATTCTAATTTTTTCCTTTTTCACTTGTGGCTTTTTATCATTGGCGGTATAAAATATCTCTACAGATGGTCTTGTCTCCCAATTGCAATTGGACCATTAATGTTCTTTTTTAGTTCTAACTTGAATGGCTGAATTAGGCCACTGCAAGAGGTCACAAATAACAATTATGACGAACCTAACTCCTCCTTGATGGGGAAAAGGGAGAAAATTGAAACAAGGAATAGATGGTAGAGAAGAAAAGGCAAGAAGATTTATGAGTGACATAACATAAAGAAGAGTTAGGCCATTCTATCACCTCCCTTGAATGATTGAGTTAGGCCAGAGATGACATTAGACTTTAGCTCTTGATTGGTTCAAGGGAGGGAGGGCAGGGGGTAGGGAGGAGGGGATTTTATTTTTTGGCAAAGGGAGGGGGGAGTTAGGAGGGGAGGGTTTTAAAAAAATCAAGGTAGGAGTATTATCATGTTTTGTGTTTGATTGGTAAGAAGAGTTGGGAACAATTTTAAGTATATTTTACTTTATAAATTTACCTTAATTATATATAGAAAATAAAAGACTTAATATCCTTTTTGTCCCCTAATTTGTACGATTTGAACGTTTTGTCCCCTAAACTCGCAATTGCAATTTGAAGCCACTTTAGTCCCTCGCAATTTGACATTTCAAGTGGCCTTGTTTTGATTTTTTCTTTCCCTTGAGGGCAATATTACTGTTAGCAACCTTTTCTAATTGAAAAAAAGAGTGAATGGGTAGAGATGACAAAATGAACGGGCTGACACAATCCAAAAAAAGAATTGTCTATATATAAGCGAGTAGGACCGTGCTAGTCCATTTATAATATCACGCGTGTCAACTCATATTTTTTGAAAGTTAAGCCTAACACAGCCTATATGGTGGATCGTGATGTACCAGCACATAAACCCATAATGATTTTTATTTTTTTATTTTTTAAATTGTGCTTTATTTTATATAGTTAATATATATTACAATAAAAAGGAAAGTAACCTAATACAAACATTTACGTGGTTCGACACATCAATCTTTAACACAAAAATAATTAGAAATTATTAATTATATTAATATAAATTACATAATCGTAAATTTTACATTAAAAATGGATTGACTCATATAGGCACGTGTGTCATGCCGTGCTAGTCCATGTGTCACCAAAGGACTGTCGAATCCATCCATGACTAATGCACCATGCTAACACAACCTCCTAAAAATATAATACAGATTTAGTATATAATACAGATTTTGCCATCTCTAGGGGGAGGGTTTGGCATACCCCCGATCCCTCCGCCACACCTCCACCTTGATTTTAAAACTAAAAAACTTAATGTCAGTCCATATTCTATATATATATATGGGACGTAAGTTTCAATAATTTCTCTAATTTTATTTATGTCATGAACTACATAAATTAAGAATCCAAGCCGTCTATACCAAAAAAAGAAAAAAAAAAAAACCAGGCCTATCAACACAAGTTGAAGTTGTTTAACGCTATCTCTTATAAATTTCACCATCATCCTAAAGCAATATGATCAACTGCATGATGGAATCCTCTTCTACGTCAACACCAATTCTTTCATCCAAAATCACTTCGGAATCCCTACAAAAATTATACGAAGACGAAATATCAAGTCTTCCTCAGGAAAATGGGTGGAGTCCTTCAGAGCAACTTCGCTTATACAAAGACTTTTGGTTCTATCCTTATTTCCTGCAAGGAGCCCTGTACGCCCGAGATAACTTCCAGGCTCAACCAAGTGATATTTTCATTTGCAGTCCAATGAAAACTGGCAACACTTGGCTTAAGTCTTTGTGTTTCTCGATTGCAACCAGAACTCAGTTTAATGACTCCACCAGCCCTCTTCGAACCGCGGTGCCCCATGATTGCATTCCGTTCCTGGAATATGCTGAGTACTTTAACGCACAAGGGCCAAAAATCCCACTCTTCGCCACGCACATTCCTTACACATGCTTGCCTAAATCTATAATAGATTCGAATTGTAAAATCGTCTATCTTTGTCGTGATCCTAAGGATACTTATGTTTCTATGTGGCATTTCTTCCGAAGGGTCATGGCAATAACACCTGCAGGGAAAGAAGAATACTTGGGTGTTTCCATCGAGGAAGGCTTCGAGTTGTTTTGCAAAGGGGTGTCCTCTTATGGGCCTTATTGGGATCATGTGTTAGAGTATTGGAAAGCAAGCTTGGAACGTCCCGACAAAATACTCTTCTTCAAGTATGAAGACATGAAGAAGGAGACAGAAGCATGTGTGAAGAAATTGGCCGAGTTCTTGGGATACCCTTTCTCCATAGAGGAAGAAAGAGAAGGGATGGTACAAAAGATTATAAAGTTTTGTAGCTTTAAGAGCTTGAGCCATTTAGAGGTGAATAAGAGTGGAAAGCAAGTGAGGGGGCTTGATAACAATGCATACTTTAGGAAGGGGAAGGTTGGAGATTGGAGGAATTATTTGAGTGCTGAGATGGGTGAGCGTCTTGATAATAGCATGGAGGAAAAACTCAGAGGCTCTGGATTGACTTTTAAGAATTAATACGCTCTTTGATCTGGCTTTAGTTGAAGACTTGAAGTTGCAGTTAAATTAAATAATACTCCCTCCATCCCACTATATCTGTTCATTTTTTGGACTTTTCCTTGTTGCAAATTATTTGATCCATTTAAATAATCAAGATAATTTTGACTAATTTTTACCCTTATTAAATATGGAAAGAGAAATACTTGTTAAGTAAAGTTGTGATAATAATTAAAAAGTATGGTAATTATTATATAGAATTTTGAATTATAACCAATTTTCTTAATATTGATGATATAGTTAAAATAGACGGATAAAAGGGGATGAAGAGGGTAGTCAACTTTTGTTTTTTTTTTTTTGGTAATAGTCAACTTTTGTTTAAACGGTTCAAGAAGTGATAATAATAATAATAATAATAATAATAATAATAATAATATAAATAACTTCAACTTCTATCAATATTGTGAAGGAAAATACAAGTGTACGTGGGGAAAATAAGAAGCATAAGATTGTGTGATTGTGATGAATTTTATAAAGGCCAATGTATCAAACAATTACCCTTTATAAAATATTCATTTTAGTATCTACTATGACTTTGGTCTTTGAGTAAGTAAGACTTCGCCGGCTCAATCATAAGACGAGGAGAATAAGGAATTTGCCTTGGCTTGGATTAAACTTGATATTATAGGGAAACAAAAATCGCGCAATTTGATATGGTTTCGGCTGCTGGACCTCCGATGGCACAACAGCCACGGCCCACAAAAACAAAATAAAAGAAATCGGCTGTCGGCCCAAAATCTTGTTTTTTCCAGTCTGCGAATAACAGTTTATATTATCCACAAAAAAAAAAAAAAAGAACACTCTAAGGCGCATCTCTGATGTCAAAAAAAGTACTCTAATCTAAGCATCTCATCTCATGTTTTATTAATTAATAATAAAAAATGCTAAGATTCTGCCCCCACCCCCCTATAAAAGAAGTGCTAAAGATGAACGATGACGATTTATATATTTTAACCTTTTAAATGAAAAATGATTTTGTTGGAATAATATAACGTAAGCAATGTAAGTGGAGAGGACTGGAGGTCCCCCCCTTGATACTATATACCATGTAAATGTTGGACATATTCTATGGAAGGGTGTCTACGTACCTTGATTCCTTTTCTATTTAATTTGATGCACAAGAAATATTGAATACTAATAGTAGTTACTTTCTGACCACCACCATTGCAGCATCAACTCAATTCTATTTGTCCGCAGTTTACTTTGTTAATTTGGATTTTTCCTAGATTATTTCTTGGATTTTTTTTAAAATAGAGATAATTAAGCCTCACAAAAAAAGAAAAAGAAAAAGAAAAAGAAAAAAGATAAGCCCATACTTTTGGCGGGAATAAGCCCTACCTTGAATATTATATAGTAAAATTGAACACATACTATTCAATAATATTGGTCATATTATGTGGTACGGTAGTTGTAATTTCAATAATTTCTTATAAATTATAGAAAAAGAAAGTAACCAAAGTTGTTCAATGTTTTCTTATAAATTTCTTCATCATCCTAAGCAATATGATCAATTGTACTACTATAATGGAATCCTCTTCCTCGTCAACAATTATTTCTTCCAAAATCACTTCGGAATCCCTACAAAAATACAAAGACAAAATATCAGGTATTCCCAAGGGAAATGGGTGGAGTCCTTCGTCGGATCTTTACTTATACAATGGCTTTTGGTTCTATCCCCACTTCTTGCCAAGAGCCATGTATGCTCGAGATCGTTTCCAGGCTCAACCCGATGATATTTTCTTGTGCAGTCCAATGAAAACCGGCAGCACTTGGCTCAAGTCTTTGAGTTTCTTGATCGCAACCAGATCCCAATTTGATGACTCTACCGGCCCTCTCCGAACAATGGTGCCCCATGATTGCATTCCGTTCCTCGAATTTGGTGAGTATTACGACTCAACCCCAACAGGGCCAAAAACCCCACTCTTTGCTTCGCACCTTCCTTACACATGCTTACCTAAATCTATAATAGATTCGGGTTGCAAAATCGTCTATCTTTGTAGAGATCCTAAGGATACTTATGTTTCTTGTGGCATTACTTCCGAAATGCCTTGGCATCTATGCAACCAGGGCAAGAAGACATGTTTGTTTCAATTGAGGAAGGCTTCGAGTTTTTTTGCAATGGGGTTTCGTCTCAAGGACCTTATTGGTATCATGTGTTAGGGTATTGGAAAGCAAGCTTGGAACGCCCCGAAAAAGTACTTTTCTTGAAGTATGAAGACATGAAGAAGGAGACAGAAGCTTGTGTGAAGAAATTGGCAGAGTTCTTCGGATGCCCTTTCTCCATAGAGGAAGAAAGAAAAGGGATAGTGGAAGAGATTATAAAGTTTTGTAGCTTTGAGAGTTTGAGCAATTTGGAGGTGAATAAGACCGGAAGGCAAGCGAGGGGTGGTGAGTCTATGGAAAACAGTTTATATCTTAGGAAGGGGGAGGTTGGAGATTGGAGAAATTATTTGAGTGCTGAGATGGGTGGTCGTCTTGATAATATCATGGAAGAAAAATTGAGTGGCTCTGGATTGACTTTTAAGAATTAAAGATTGCAATGATATTTATATGTTATAATTTTATGGTGATTGTTGAGATGGCTGTTGATAATATGTTATTTTATATGGTTTGCTAGTTTGACTAAGGTTGTATTCGGTTTGTTTTAATTTGTTCTGATCTGTATCATGGTTAATCGATTGTAACCTACGTTTAGTTGAAGTTGCAGTTTAATAAAGCTTTCTTTTAAACGGTTTGATATAGTACTAAATTCAACTTTATATATTCAATGTATAATGGCTTAAATCTCAAATAGGTCCCTGAATTTTGCCATAAATCTCAAATAAGGGCTTGAACTTTAGAAAAGGTCAAATAAGGGCTCCAACTTTTAGGGAAGGCTCAAATAGGTCCACCCACTGGAGAGTGAACAAAACGCACTGTTAAAATGGATGGAAAGCTGACTTAGCCGTTAAGTCTTTTTTTTTTTTTCATTTTATTTAATTTCTATTTTCTATTTAATTTCTTTTTCATTTTTCTTATTTGAAACTGGCCCGTCTTCAAGCTTGGTCCGGCGGCCGTTTCAATGACATTATTTTCTGTCAAGTTGGACAAAATGTTTCCTTCTATGAAATCTAATGTCTGGAATGAGGTCAGCTTCCATGTAGATAGGTAACGCTTGCGCTTTTTCCCAATAATTGGAATACATAACCATGGATTCACTGGAATTTACATACTCTGATCGCATTGCCGCAAACTCCAGCGATTATACAGCGTCAGACATCTCTCTTTTCTTGTTGTTGTATGAGTTTTATACTACATTTATCGTGCTTGATTCATGTTACTTCTTACAACAAGGCGTGTCTTCCGCAAAGTCTGAATGCAACATTAGCTGTAGGGGAAATAATACTCTGTTTTGGACAATCTGAAACACAGGACAAATTGGACTTATTTTCGCACATCGAAATAGTGATGGGCTTGACTCCTGCCATTATATACCATGCATTAAGGTTAATTATGAAGTAGGGACACAACATAAGAAGACCAAGGTATGGATAAGTCAAAGAAAATGAAAAACCAATATTTTTGAACATTTAAATTTGTTAATCTTTTTCTATATCTCTCTGTTTTTTTTTTTTGAAAAAATATATCTCTCTGTTAATTACGTCCCCAATTGCCAAGCTTAGTATTCCAAAGACAATTATTGGGAAATGGGCATTTCCTCCTAGAGTTCCTAGGGAATTGGGTTTGCAACCATGGCAGGTTGCCATATGGTTCCAAAACAAGAGAGCTTGGTGGAAATCAAAGCAGCTAGAACGAGATTATAGTCTTTACAAGCCGATTACAATAATCTTGCTTCCAAGTTTGAAAGTCTAAAGAAAGAAAAGTAGGCTTTAGTGGTGTATGATGAAAAGGGTGGAAATTGAAAATTATGTATGGATATCTACACTTGAGATTTGAGAGACTGGGATGGAACAAGGAGTTCACTCTCGCAAGAAACCATAGCATCTGCAACTTCATGCTTGCTCCAAAATGATGTCCAAATCCCCGCTTTAATGTCCAATCCTCATTTATTTTCCTTTCTCCTTCCTGTTTTAATGGGTGCTCTTTCCTGACATATATTCAAATTTCAAAGGGACTAATTAAGGAAATTACAGAATAGTTGTCCATGAAATTAATGATGTGCTAGTATGTTTGATTATGTCGGAAAGCTTGTTATTGCAGAGAAGTATTCAACGATTTCCATGAGATTATTTCTGATGGTAGCTCACCGGAAAGATCATTACCATCCAGAACACCTGCAGCACATAAATTTTCGGGTAGTTGACCACTGAATTGATTCTCTGAAACATCAAATTCTCCAAGCTTCGAATGGAGGCCGAATTACGGTGCCAAGAATCTTGGTTAACTTGTCAGATTGGGAAGTCGGTCCATGCCTGGTAGCAACTCTCCGGTGAACTGATTTGAGAAAAGGTTGAAAAACACCAAAGATTGTAACTTGCCGAATTCCTCCGGAATTGTACCAGTGAAACTGTTCATTGAAAGATCAATTTCAACCAAACTCAAGGACCTGGAATTTTTTACTTTAAACCGTAAATTAAAAAGGTATTTTGTAACTTTTTTAGTTTTTTTTTTAAAATCAGAAATATAAAGCCCACGTGTCATCATCTTATTTGTTCACGCGTCTCTTTTTATTAGTGTAATTCACGTGCCGTTTTAATTAACGGATTGGACCTATTTGAGCCTTTTCTAAAAGTTGGAGCCCTTATTTGACATTTTCTAAAGTTCAGACCCTTATTTGAGATTTATGGCAAAGTTCAGGGACCTATTTGAGATTTCAACCATGTATAATTGTACGCTTCACCTTGTAAGAAAAATAATGAAGAAAAAAATAGTTTAAGGAATTAATAAGAAACACGAGACTGTGTAAAGTTTCTAGAATATATAATTTCATTTGACTTTAGAAAGATTTCTCGATTTTGCATATCCGATGTCGGAATCGAGCCGCGTCGGATCTCATATGGAATATAGCTCTTACACTTATTTTTTTTCATTCACAATACTTAAACTCGAGAATTTTATATACATGACTCATATTTAGCATTAGATTTAGCCAAAAGTTTCATAAGGTGAAATTTATTGGATAAGTCTCGAAATTTAAAATATTAATTTGGTACAGTTTTAGCAATTGTAAAAAAATGGAGTTGTCACAATTTTATTGATGGAGACCATAAATGACATGGTGGAGTGATCCATTTAATAATTTCTCTTTGGTTATGACTTTCCTAACTAATATTTTTTTTAGTACCCCATCTGGTATCCAGAGTTTTACTCTGACTAATTTAGATCCGACCCGTTTCGCACACCTGATTTTGATGGGTGAGTCTATCAATGGGCAACTGCATAAGGAAGGTCTCGAACCTAATATCTGATTAATTTAAAACAAGCCGCTTACCACTTGATTTAACCCCAGGTCGGTAACTGCATTTTTCATATACTGCTAAACCAAGGCCCGGTGTCTGCTCTAGCTAATTTTAGTTCTGGAATAATCTATTCGTCCTTTAAGCTTTGATTAATCCAATAGATAAGTATGGCCGGCTGACTCGCATACATTCATTAGGTTAATTTTGTGCATTATGATTTGATCTTTTAAAATTGCATGAAAAAGACCCCTCGATCTATATATGATTTTTTCTCTATATATAAATCAATTTTTAATTGGTAAAATAATAATTCTCCCTTGTTCTTCTCATATATATTTAATTAATTTACAATTTATATGATCTGTTGTCTGCTTGTACCAATAATTAACGTCATAAATAATTCCATAACTCTTTACTATTAAGAATTTGAACAGAATCTTTAAAGTTAAAGGTGATATATTTGTTGTAAAAGAAAGTTTAATAGACATATTGCCCCTGAATTTTTAAGAATGGACAAATTAGCCATTGAACTTCCAAAATCGTTATTACAAGGCTAAACTTGTAAAAAATGAATAAATTAATTATTTTGGTTGGAAATTGGTTAAATTTCGCTGACGATTAGACGAAAATTGGACGAAATTTATCGGGGTCATATGAATTTTCGTCTAAAAAGGTTAATTTCCATTCCATTATTAACGGAACTTAACCAATATCCATCCAAAATGGCTAATTCATCTCATTTTTACAAGTTCAGACATGTAATCGGTAATTTTAAAAGCTTAAGACTTTTTTTTTTTGAAGAAAAGATTGTAATTTTCATTTATGAAATTGAAATTACAAAGATAATACTCAAAATTACAATAAATTGAGAAGAATGCTTTTGTCTTAGATTTAGATCTAGGTCTTGCTCCGTGATCAGATGAATCGTCTTGATGACTATATGGAGTCTCGAACCTTCTTCATAAATCTTTCGCGTGTCCACCACTCCATCGCTTTTGCTTCTCGGTGAATCCAAGAAAAAGCTTTCAACAGCGATTAAAAAGTGGCTGATTCGAGGATCATCAGCACCCACCCTTTGATCAGAAAGAAAAACCATTCCGCAAGACAAACTATTTTCAATCTACTGCAAACTAAAAACTGGACAAAAGTCAAAGTCAGACTCAAACTCAAACTAACTGACTCAAAAAACTGAATTAATTCAACTGACTAAAAAAACTGACTAAACCCAATAGATCAATAGATCCGGGAACTTTATTCTAAAATAAAAGTAAAAAAGAGGCTCCTCCTCCCCCTTGACAAAAGAGCCAGGAGGAAGAGGAGGAAACAAAATTTTAATTGAAGGGAGGAGGCTGAGAGAGAAAGAGGATGAGTAGCGGCTAATTTAAAAGTTTAAGACTTAATTTTTTCATTTCTTATGAAATTCAAAAGCCTAAACGTCTATTAAGCCACTCAACGAAGCCACGGCCCACACAGATAGAGTATCACTACAAGAAATTGACCGACGACCTAAAATCTTATCTTTTCTAGGCTGTGAATAATAAATAAAAATGTGCTAAAGGTAAACGATGACGATTTTTAAATGAAAAGTGATTTTATTTAGGGGAATAAAAGTAAGCAATGTAAGAGTGGCTTGATTTTAAAATCGAAAACCTTAATGTTGGTCCATAATGGGACCTAGGTTTCAATGATTTCTCTTATATTTTATTATATTAATATTAATGTCACAAGAGTAATGAACTACATAAAGCCTATCATTTCTACAACACAAGTTGAAATTGTTTAATGTTGTTCTCCTATAAATTAATTCTTCATTATCGGTCCTAGAGCACTATCAACTACATAATGGAATCCTCTTCCATGTCAAAACCAATTATTGCATCCAAAACCACTGTGGAATCGCAGGAAAAAAAGTACAAAGATGAAATATCAAGTCTTCCTCAAGAAAATGGGTGGAGTCCCTCGCAGCCTCTTTGCTTATACAAAGACTTTTGGTTCCACCCTTTCTTCTTGCAAGGAGTCATGTATGCTCGAGATCACTTCCAGGCCCAACCCAATGATGTTTTCATTTGTAGTTCAATGAAAACCGGTTGCACTTGGATTAAGTCTTTGTGTTTCTCAATTGCAACCAGAACTCAGTTTGATGAGTCCACCAGCCCTCTTCGAACCACGGTGCCCCATGATTGCATCCCGTTCCTGGAATATGGCGAGTACTTTACTGCCGAAGGGCCAAAAATCCCACTCTTTGCCTCACATCTTCCTTACACATGCTTGCCTGAATCTGTAATAGATTTGGGTTGTAAAATCGTCTATCTTTGTAGAGATCCCAAGGATACTTATGTTTCCATGTGGCACTTCTTCCGAAAGGTCGTAGCAACTATTGCTCCAGGGCAAGAAGACTTGTTTGTTCCGATCGAGGAAGGATTCGAGTTGTTTTGCAAAGGGATGTCCTCTTACGGACCTTATTGGGATCATGTGTTAGGGTATTGGAAAGCAAGTTTGGAACGCCCTGAGAAAATACTCTTCTTCAAATATGAAGACCTAAAGAAGGAGACCGAAGCATGTGTAAGGAAATTGGCTGACTTCTTGGAGTGCCCTTTCTCCATAGAGGAAGAAAGAGAAGGGACAGTGCAAAAGATTATAAAGTTTTGTAGCTTTGAGAGTTTGAGCAATTTAGAGGTGAATAAGACTGGAAAGCAAGTGAAAGGAGACAAGTTTGTTGAAAATAATATATATTTTAGGAAGGGGAAAGTTGGAGATTGGAGGAATTATTTGAGTGCTGAGATGGGTGAGCGTCTTGATAATATTATGGAGGAAAAGCTGAGTGGTTCTGGATTGACTTTCAAGACTTAAAAAGGTTTGCAACCATTGCTCATATATGATATCACACACAAAATATTTTCTTTATGTCTCTCGAGTTTGTTTTAGTTTAAGATCGATTGTTTCTAGTTGTTGATCTATTGTCTTCGGATTTGTGTATCTCCTTTACAAATTGGTATATATATCAATTAGTATTTCAATAAAACTTTTTTCCTTTCAAATATATGCTTGCTTAATTAATAGTAGTACTATATAATTAAATTAAGTGCCAAGAGCTTTGAATAACGTTGCAGATTCTCTTGCAAAGTGGGGAGTTCAAAAATTAAGGAGCAGTTAACCATTTGATTGTTTCCACAATTGAGGAATTCTGGACTCTTTGATCAGGTTATGGTAATTGTTTGAGGTGGCTGTTGCTGTGTTATCATGGCTTTTTCCCTTGTTTGCTACTTCTCTGATCTGTTTGATAAGTGATTAAGTGGTTAAAAAAATACTAATAATATAAAAAAAATAAATGAATTCAACTTCTCTTGAATGTATATAATTTCATGCTTCTCTTTGTGAGGGAAAAAAATTATAAGAAGCATGATATTGTGTGATGAGTTTTCTAAAATTTTCATTTCGGTATCTTTGACTTTGGGGAAGACCATTTGGTGATACATAGTATATTGTTTGATTTGTTTATGATTTTTCCTAATTTTATAGTAGCATTTTCTATATACTCCATATATATATACCTTTTGGTTTTACTCAAAAACTATGGCCGGTTCACAGTTGCATTATTGGTTGTACAGGATTTTTATTAAAATTGGTATGAAAAAGAACTCTCGTCATGCACTGAATATATATTTTTTTACCCCGGTATTCAGAGCTTTGCTCTGACTAATCCGGATCCGACCCGCATCACTTTTGGTTATGGTGGGTGAATCTACCAACAAGGACTACTGCGTACGTAAAATCTCGAACCTGAGACCCATACTTAAGCTGGAACAAACCGCTTACTACTTGATCCAACCCTTTATTGGTCATCATGCACTGAATATGATGCCGATTGAAATGCGATTTTGTGATATCTTAATCATTTTTTTTATCTATATAAGTTAACAACCTAAAACTTTGGTTATCAATGTCAAATCGGTTATCGGTCCCAATATCTTAGGATATTACCATATCATATGAGGACCAAACACATATATACATTTGATGATGATCACAATCAAGAGCATTATATATTATATTAGACCCAACTTTGGTGATAGTAACCCTATTTTTTTTTTTTGAAAAAATAATAAAATCAACGATAGAATCATAGAACAATAATGCCCCATGCATTATCTAATTTGTTATTATCGAATTGTGATTGTAACAAAAGTAAAAAAGTAAAATAAAATAAAATAAAACGTAAAGATCTTTTTATTAACACTTAATTATCTCAGATTTCTAAAAAATTAATTTAACAAATTAATTAAAAAATTATTATCGAATTGTGATTGTAACCTAAGGTGGAGACGTTTCTTTGGCAAGCTATAAGAGATAGAATTGTGGCTAAGAGCCTATTGTTAAATAGAGGGCTATTAGCAGAGGAGGATGCGATATGTGTTTTCTGCAAAGAAGAACTAGAATTTGTTGAGCACTTGCTTTTCCATTGCAAAATTTCTTGGTTAGTTTGGCAACGGTTTTGTGATAAATGGGGGGTTATTTGGGTGGTTCCTGCTAAAGTGAGTAGTGCCTTTTGGAGTTGGCTGGGGGTTAGTATTAATGCAGTGTGGCAAATGACCTTTCATGCCATTTTATGGTTGCTGTGGTTGGCTCGCAACGAGGTAGTTTTTGAGGGGAAGTCCTAGGATTTAAATCGTATTCTGGAAATTGTAAATTTCAGAGTTGCTTCATGCTGCAAGGCTAAATGGCCTAACAGCGCTGCTTCTTTTGATGATTTCTTGAGATGTCCAGTAAACATTAACATTGATGATAATAGAGTCTTGGGTAGAGCTCATGTGGAATGGCTGCCTCCTTTGGAAGGGCAGCTTAAATTCAACGTAGATGGTGCAGCTAGGGGTCAACCGAGGGAGGCGGGCATTGGTGGGGTGTTGAGAGATAAAGAAGGGAGTATTAGGCTGATCTTTTCTAAACCTATTGGTATTGCATATTCGAACATGGCGGAGCTATTGGCTATAAAGGAAGCATTTTTTATCTATGCAGCTTCTAGTTGGGTACATCAGAGTTGTTTGATAGTTGAAAGTGATTCGAGAAACACAGTGAAATGGGTGACAGAGACTGAAACAGCACCTTGGAGATTTCGCCAAGTATTGTTTAAAATTGAAGAGTTGAAGAAAAAAGCTAGTAGCTGGAAGGTTGTTCATATTTACAGAGAAGCAAACCACATTCCTGATGGGTTGGCTAAGTCCAGCATTGACAGGAATTCAGCTGTTTTGAGCAGTTTTTGACTAATCTCTTTTGCGGTCTTGTTGCTCTCTGCTCTCTGATGGTGTGTGTGGAATGGCCTATTTGTATGTGCTGGTGTAGAATCTTGTTTTTGGTTGTTTGTGTTGGTTTGGGTTCTGTCTTAGTTTGTTTGGCAGTGCTTGTTGTGTTTCAGGTGTAATTCGTACAGATGAAGGGTGCTGGTGTAGTTTCTGTTTTTGTGGGTGGAGGCTGGTTTCTTGTTGGTCTTTGAATTTTGGTTGGTGTGGTATTGCTGTTCCGAGTTCTTACTGTAATTCTGGGGTGGAACTGTATTGGATGTACTCTTTTTCTTACTTTAGGATTTTTTCCCACTGGGTTTTCTCTATTGTAGATTTTAACGAGTTTTGCTACATGACCTTCCAATTTGACCCTCCACTTATCCCTCCTAATATGTTATTAGAAAACTTACCATAGTTTCTAAAACCTTATTCAATAATAACCTAAAATCAAGGATTTACCCTGCAAACTCTTCATATTTATAATTAGGGGCTAAACTTGGATTTAATTTGTTTTCTTAATTATTAGAAAGGTAAGTTGGAGGGACAATTTGGATGGTCAAATAGAATTTTCCAGTTTTAACGAGGCATCCTTATTTCACCCCATTTTCATTAATATATTCTTCTTTGCCTTTCAAAAACAAATTAATTACCCAACGTGATGGCCAAAAACCAAAAAAAATTTACCTACGCAACTCATGCAATCTAAACCTACTAGCTGTTTCGGCCCAAAAGAAAAAAAAAAAAAACCTACTAGCTAACAACTCATGGGCCTCTTGGGCCTGGCAGCACGTTTTATCCAATGCTGCAATTGGTTCCTAAACATTGGCTTCCACATTCGAAGCAACCTGAAACTTCGGCTTACCAATGTCAAATTAAGAATCCCAAAACTCCTACGTTCTCTCTTTTCTTTTCCTTTCTCTGTAAATAAAATAAATAAATAAATAAAAAGCATGGAGTTCATTGTTTGTTTAGATTATAGCCAATTGAATTTTGTTTCCAAGATGATTTTATGGATAAAATAGTAGTGTGGGCATTCCTATTTATTTTTGTGTAATTTTATTTTTGTGTAATTAGTAGGTGATGATGATGTATTAGAAATTGCAATAATTTATTGTAAAATTTGTTTTGTGGATGTATTATATTGGAAGGACAGCCATTTATGAAGAAATATGTTTTTTTTTGGGGTAATTATAAAGAAATGTGTTTACGCATCAATATTTTAGAAATAAAATTGACATCGACATGAAGCATCTCCCAAAAATACCAATAAGATATGATGGCAATGAATGTATATAGTTGAGTCTTCTTTTTGTGTTTGATCGGTAGCCATGTCATATACTTTATTTTCTTAATTTGGTTATATCTTAAATTTCTCTCGTTGTCCAAGTTAGTGTGTATATTGTAGTTTGCTTTTCTATAGGTGCTCTTCTGATTATTCCATATTGATTTTTTCCAAACAAATTCCAGTTTAGAATTGAGGGCAGATCATTTCTAAGCATGTTGGGTTTGATGAAAGCATTTTTAATTTCCATTTCTACCTTTTTTTTTTTTTTTTTTGACATGAAGCGCCGAAAAAGCAATTGCCATCTAATTCCATAGGCCCAATGGGGGTTAAATATTCACAATTATAATCCATTCAAGTCCTCGAGTTTGATGTTGTCTCTACTCTTCTTGCCCAGGTTACGAATTTGTTACGATTTCAAATCAACCCTGTCAAGCTGGCTTCTTGCAATCATTATTGAAAGGTGGGTTTGTGTCGGATTTGAAAAGTGGCTTCCTTCTGTTGTCATTTTTACCATAGATTGGAGGGTTTTGTTCAGTAAATTCCAATGAATTTCCAATTTAGCTTGGTCCTGATAATGTTTTTGTTCTTCCCTTCCCACAAAGAATCTCGCCCTTTTTGAGGTTACACATTACAAATTTACAAGAATGCAGGGACCCAACCATACCTGAAAACATTTCCAGGTATGGAAATTCATGGGTTCTGTTTTCCCGATCAATTTCGTAATTTGATAGCTATCTGACTGAAAATTTCAAGTTTAAAATGACTAAATGATTTTTGATATTTAACTAAATAGCTTTTTTACCCCTTGAACTTTGGAAATGTAAGTCAGTTTGTCTCCTAAACTAATAATTATGCCACATTATCCCTTAAATTTTCAAAATTAAGCCAAATTGTCTCTTACCGTCAACGCCGTTAGTCACGTGACCGTCTGAGCCTGTTAAATGCTGATATGGATTTTCCACATCAGCAATATGTGGGGCCCATAAATCCCAATCAAAATTAAAAAAAAACCCTAAGTCTTTACCGTTCTATTTTTTTTCTTTTTTCTTTTTCCTTTTTTTCTTCCCTTTTCTTTCTATTTTCTTCTTCATCTCCTCCGATCTCCCTCCTCATCGTGACGTAGCCGGGCAATAGCCACCAATCTTACTTCTATTATTCCTAAACCCATAAGCTTCCATTTCCCCAAACCAATTTCAAAAGAAAGCCTTCGTTTGAAAGCCCCAAATTTGAAACCTAAACTAGATCCGATGCTTTGTCACTCCTTGTACGGTGTCTCCTACGTCGTTTTCGATTCCGTGGTTAGGAACCTCAGACCTTATATAGCTGCTTCAAATCTTTCTCGTTCCCCTGATTATGCAGTGGCCTAAAATACTTTCTTGTCTCTGCCATGGCTACATGTTGCAAGCATAAATAAGTAGAAGAGGATTTTGGATCATGGGATGTCTTTACCTTTAAGGATGGGAGCCGCCAATGATTTGGGGTTGTCGAATGAATGAAGCTATTTTCCTTTTCTTTCATTTTTGCCTCTGTATTGTTTTTACCAGTTATTTGAAGTTATTAAAGTTATCCCCTTTTTCTGCATCTTTGCTCTTTATTTCTCTCGCATCTATAGTTACGGTTGAGTTTTCCATTTTGAATGCAACATTACCCAGAGTTGATTTTCCCATTCTTCCATGTGCACCATATGTTTTGATCATCCTTCTCCAAAGACAATGTCTTTCTTTCGCATGGTTCAATTCAAAACTAATGTTATTTGCAGTTTTCTTAATCCCGTTCGCAACTTTTCTGGCAAAAAAAAAAAAAAAAACTTTTTGCAATTGACAATTTGAATTTCCCATGAAGGTGCCCATCCTTGATTTTAAAGGTCTGTAAAGCTATTTTCTCTTTTATTTTTTGGTCCATTTTGGTTTAATTTTAATGTAAGTTTCTTGATATTTTGAACTTGAGAATTGAAAATTCTTGTGTTGCAATTTTTTTTCTTGGTTGAATCTGGTGTTAATTAGTTGCTGCAATTTTGTTCTTGTTGGGTTTTTATTTTCAACTTATTCCATTATTTTTATTAAGTTTCTAGTAAAGAAAATTGTTCTTGCTTGATTCAGTATTGAACCATACTGAGTTTGGTGCCCATTCAATTCAGTTGTGTTCATTGTAATTCTGGGTTGGTTTTATTTCAATGAAGTTTGAATGGTTTATTTGTTCTTTTGATCTATGGGAAATCCTTTTATTTTCTTTTTCGATTTTACATATATTATTTTCTTTTTTTTCTGCTTTTTTTTTATTTATGTGGGATTTTTCCTATTGAGGACCCACCTTAGCAAAAAAATTCCACGTAAGCAGTTAATTAGGGGGTTGACGGAACCGTTAGTTACGTGACTAACGACGTTGACGGTAAGGGGCAATTTGGCTTGATTTTGAAAATTCAGGGGATAATGTGGTACAATTATTAGTTCAGGGGCAAATTGACTTACATTTCCAAAGTTCAGGGGGTAAAAAGGCTATTTAGTCTTTGATATTTTGATTGCTTCTTTTACTGTGATAAATTTGAGTCAATGACCCAATTTTTTTTGACAGAATGATCTTATTTGGCTAAATGCCCAGATCAGGATTTGTCCAATTGCTCGGATCAGGGCTTAACGTTTAAAACGTTACAAATCAGGACTAAACTTTTCAGAAAGATTTCAAATAAGGACAAGTGCTAACAAAACAAAGCGATTGACAGGCACGCACTGTTAAGTTAACGTCATCTTCTGTTAAGTTAACATCAAGGTGACGTGGCGGATGATGATTGGTTCAAAAATAAAATATCGTTAATAATTTTTAAATTAAAAGTTTTTAATTAGCTTGTAAAATGAAAATTGAAAAAGATGTAAAAAAAAAGAAGAAAAGTAACTAACTAATAATAAGATAGAGAAAACGATAAAAATAATAAATTAAGTTAAAAAAAAGGAAAGAAAGAAACAATTAAACAAAGTTTATTACAATAAACTTATATGGATTAAACAACGCATTCAATCCCATAAACATAAGAACATGAAGAACATTAGAACAACTTATGAACCACTAGCCACAACCCACCGCCGTTGAAGTTCAACAAAGGTTGCCAAATTATCTAGAATTCCTCCTCACTCCACTCTAAAATCATGTAAAAAACCCATAGATCTATACAACCCCAAACCCTCTGATCAAATTTTTTCCTGTCTCTAAATCCCAGAATCGGAACACACAAATTGATCTCAAACTCAAATGAAGAGGTAATACAGCATTAGGCAGGCCGCACAAAAAGGTCTCTTCCACTTGGGACTTTCCATGAGGTAATGCAATGCAACCTCCAAATAAATAAATCTCAGCTTCACTATAACACCAAAACGAACCCATATCAATAACAAAATCTCATTCCCAATTAAAATTAGCAAATTTGATCACTTGTATGAATTTGAAAAAAAAGGGGCCAGAAAAAGACGTGAAATTTACCTGCCACCGTCAGAAGTGAGAACAAGTGGATTTTTATGAAATTTACTTGTACGAATGAACCGCTGGGTCGGGCAATTTACCCAAACTAAAAAAATTTCTGAAACGGAATTAGGTTTTTTTATGGTTTGGTAAATTCAATTTTTTTGGCTGCTAAAAATTTTCTCTTTGGATTCTGATTTTAATGTTTTCAGAGGAAGAGACAAACAATAGGCTTTTTTTTTTTTGGGTGAAAGAAGAAACCCAATTTTTACCATCTCTATTAGGACCCTTATCCATGGCTATGGTGGAGTCGAGGTCAAACTGGTTTGATGTTTTGGGGTGATCAGAAGAAATTTGTGAATGTGATGAAGGATAGACGATGTAGGCTGCTGAGGGATAGCAATAAGGCTATAAACCCTTACCCAATTATTACCTAACAAATTAATTGTTTTTTTTTTACTTTAAATTTGATTATTTTTTCAACCTTTTTTTTCAACAAATTTGGAATTGTGTTGGACACGTGTCGCCCATACAATTGTTGACCCGTTTTCAGTGGCGCGCATATTTCAAACTCTAACATCTGTGATAACGTATCCTTATTTGGTTCATTTTCAAAAGGTTTAATCCTGATTTGTTGCGTTTTAAACGTTTGGCACTGATTTGAGCAATTTGGCAAAGGTTTTGTCCTGATTTAGGATCCATCTTTTTTTTTGAGAAATAACTGTAATTTTATTCACTTAAAATTGTAAATCCGGATTACAAACATCGGGGGGTAACTCCCCGTACCGCACATAGTCAGTACAAGTTTGAAAAGCAAACTTTGCTAAACCATGAGCACAATAGTTAGCCTTTCTATTTAAATGTCTAAATCTAATACTCTCGAAAGATGTGGCTAAATTCCTAATCTCATCAATTAAACAAGCTCCCTCCCAAAATAAAGTACTACTGCTATTAATAGCTGAAATCCCTACTAAACAATCACTCTCCACCAAGTACCTTTGTAACCCCTCCTCTTTTGCTAATTGTAGTCCCATTTTAATTGCATAAATCTCTGCATAAAAAAGATCACTTACAAAACTAAGTTGCTTAGTAGCATAGCTCCTTACATCACCGTTATGATCCCGAATAACTGCCCCTAAACCAGCAACTCCTCTATTCTTGTCAAATGCTGCGTCAACATTGAGTTTAAAACTCCCAACAGTTGGAGGCATCCATCGCACAAGTTGTGTTGAAATTCCTCCTCGTCTTTCACCAGGAAACACTTGGATCATTTGCTGCAAATGGTGAGCCACAGCCAATGTGAGAGCTATAGCAGAACCACACACAACCTCATGATAACATCTGTTGCGATTAGTCCAAATAGCCCATAAAGTGAAAAGCACTCTTTCTATCGATCCCAATTGAGCTGCTCGACTAAATAATCTAGACCAAAATTCCATTTCCTCAATTTCATCCTCCAAAAAATTAGCCATCCGAGGACAAGAAGTATTCCACACCTCCTAACTTAGAGCACATTGAAAAAACAGATGAAATATTGTCTCATTATGAGTTCCACACACAACACAAGTTGGTTCTACCACCATCCCACGATATTGTAGAGTTGAGGTAATCGGCAAAAACTCATTTACCAACCTCCACGCAAAATACCTCACTTTGGGATATATACGAGCATCCCAAATTGACTTCCAAATTATCGATCTCGAATGAATTGGAAATTCTTCTCTGCCAAGAAGCTTACGCGCCACAAAGTACCCTGATTTTACAGTATATTGTCCCATAGGATCCAAGTTCCAAACAAGACTATCACACCTTGGATAAGAAGACAAAGGAAGACACTGTATTCGAAATTTATCCTCATCACTGAACAACCGCTCTAGCACATCAACCCTCCAAGCTTTTAGATCAACATCAATTAAGTCACTGACTCTTATATTCAGATTTTCATCCTCCACATACTGAGACATAGGCTTGTAGCTAGGAGGTGAATTAATCCACTTATCAACAAATACTCTTATACTAGCTCCATCACCTACTCGCCATCGACAGCCCTCTGCCAAGACTGCTCTCCCAGCCAAAAGACTTCTCCAAAGAAATGAAGGGTTCCTACCTTGACGAGCTGCCATGAAATTCGAACCCCGAAAATACTTAGCTTTCATTAATCTAAAACATAACGAATCCGAGTTTTGAACTAAGCGCCAACACTGCTTTGCCAAGAGCGAAAGGTTGAAAGCTTCATAATCACGAAAGCCAAGTCCCCCATCCATCTTGGAAACACATAAATCTGTCCAGCTTCGCCAATGGATCTTCTTTCTCCCATTTCTTTCACCCCACCAGAAGTCCGCAATTACCATATTCAGTTCATGGATGAAAGATTTTGGAAATTGAAAGCAACTCATCAGATATAAAGGTATAGATTGGGCTATCGACTGTATCATGACTGCCTTGCCAGCAATGGAAAGAAGTTTACCTTTCCACGTATTCACCCGACTCCAAAGCCGATCCTTGATAAGTCGAAGCTCCCTAGTACGAGATCTACCGATCATAATTGGTAGTCCTAAGTATCGATCATTCTCCATTATCTTTTCAACCCCCAACCTCTGCATAATACTATCCCGTAAGCCAGAAGTAGTGTTGTAACTAAACATAATAGCTGACTTATCTATGTTTATCTGCTGACCCGAAGCTTTCTCAAAATTCTATAGCACTTCAATAACAGCGTCACATTCCAAAAGTCTTGCTCGCAAAAAAAAGCAAGCTATCGTCCGCAAAAAACAGGTGTGACACTTGGGGAGCATAACGATTTATTGCAATTCCCTCAATGGAGCCGTTTGTAACTGCATCATTAAGCAAAGCTGAAAAGCCCTCCATACATAACAAGAATAAGTATGGTGATAGGGGATCGCCTTGACGAATACCTCTTGAGGGCAAAAACTTACGACTTTGTTGCCCATTAATCAACACCGAATAACTCACTGTACGCACACACGTCATGACTAGAGCTACCCATCGACTCGGAAACCCCATACTACACATAATATCCTCAAGAAAAGACCACTCTACCCTATCATAGGCCTTACTAAGATCAAGCTTTAAGGCCATGTGCTTTTTTCTCCCAGACCTTTTATTTCTCACAAAATGAATAGTCTCAAAAGCAATAAAAGCATTATCAAAAATCATACGCTCAGGTACAAAAGCACTTTGATTTTCTCCTATAATTGCTGGCAAAATGACTTTCAATCTATTTGCTAAAATCTTTGAAATTATCTTGAAAACCACATTACATAAGCTAATGGGTCTAAAATCTTTGACAATAGTTGGAGAATCAACTTTTGGTACTAACACTATATTAGTATTATTAAAATTAGGCAAAGGAGTACCTTGATTTAGAAACGAAAGTGCCATATTCGTAACATCAGCGCCAACAATGCCCCAAAACCTCTGGAAGAACATAGGCGTCATTCCATCGGGACCAGGGATTTACTCGGCTCCATATCAACCACAGCCTACCGAACCTCCTCAGGTGTGAATTCCTCTTCCAAATGTCTTTTCATGTCCGCCGACAGATGATCCGCCACTTTCGTTGTAACCAATCTAATATTACTTGTAATTGGATTCAAAGAAGCAAATATGGTTTGGAAATAATCCATAATCTCCCTTTCAATCACCTGCATATCCGTCTGCCAATTCCCATCAACATCCTTAATCCCTGCAATCAAATTTCGATTCCGCCTGGCCGAAGCTACCGAATGGAAATAGGTTGTATTCCGATCCCCATCCCGAAGCCAAGTAGCTTTAGATTTCTGCCGCCACATCAATTCTTCTTGCTTATAAAGTTCATTGAGCTCATCTTGACACTGTTGTAGTCCCTTCGTTAGACCACCTAACTGCGCCTCATTATACCTTCTATCATACTCACGTTTCATCCAACCAATTTTGTATTTCACATTCCCAAACACATTTCTATCCCACTGCTTCAGCTTCTCCCCACATTGATGAATTTTACTTACAACATCCACCCCACCCAGATCCTCCCAAGCACTTCGAATCACCTCCTCAATTCCAGCATGTGAACACCACATATTCTCAAAACGAAAGCTCAATTGCCTACCATATCGCAGCTCCTGATGATCACTTACTCTTACATACAAAAATAAATGATCAGAAACAGTTGTAGGAATATGCTCTTCATAGCTAGCTCCAAACTTTGTCAGCCAATCATTTGTCACTAGACATCGATCAAGTCTTTCAAAAACCATTTGGTCATTTATTCTATGCTTCCAAGTCATTCTCGGACCCTGTATTGGTAAATTTTGGAAACCACATTCCATAACTACATTCCGAAATGCATCCATTAAATATTGAGGTCTTAGACACCTCCAATTTTCTCATCATTAGATAGCAACTCATTAAAATCCCCTGCACACATCCATGGAAGACTCGATTGGCCTCGAAGAGTACTCAAAAGTTGCCAAGATTCATTACGGTAGGAAGTCTCTGGCTTCCCATAAAACCCCGTAAACTGCCATGCATTATGAGAATGTTCATTAATAATACAATCAATGTGACTCAAGGAGTAAGAAAGCAGAGTAACATTTATTGAATTATTCCATAGGAGAGACAAGTTGCCAGTGCGGCCAATACAATCAACAGAAAAACAAAAACTAAAGCCTAACAAAACACGAATCCTCTCCATTTCATTACATCTCCGCTTAAACTCTGAAAGAAATAAAAAAAGAGGCTGCTTACTTTTCACTAGGTCTGCTAATACACGAACTGACCGGGTAGCCCCCAAACCCCGGCAGTTCCAAACGATGCAACTCATCGATGTCGGCAGAGATTGGCTTCCTTAGCCATCTCCGCCGTTTCGCTATTGTTGATAGTACCCTCCCTGCCACAACTCTCATGCACCTTCAAGGGGATGAAATCGTCAGCAGCAGACATCACCATTTCATTCTCTCTCGAGCACTTAATAAAACCAGCCTCCTGTGATCCCACAACTCCACTACCCGAGCATTCGAAACAAGATTCAAATTCACATAAAAACAAATCCTTAAATCTAATGTGCCTGAGATTTGATTAGATGAATAAAGATATTTCAAGAAGTCTCGGCGCCAAGAATCATGCAAAACAGAGCCGTGGCCCCGGAACGCGTTTCTAGCCAAAAACCGTAATGGTTAGTACACGATTTCGGCTAAAATTTTTGCAAAAATTGATCCGAAAGATATTTCCTCAATTTTTGGTTAAAATCCTCATAGAAAATATATAATTCAACATCAAAAATATTGAATGGATTTTAACGCTTCTAATATTGTTTTTCCTGTTTTTTAAATTAATTTCTAATTAAATCGAAACACGATTCAGATGCTCGTAAAAACAAATCCTTAAATCCAATGTGGCTGAGATTCAGTTAGATGAATATAGCTATTTCAAGTAGTCTTGGCACCAAAATCATGAAAAACTGAGTCGAACCCCGGAATGCGGTTTTAGCCGAAAACCGTGATGGTTAGTACATGATTTCGGCTAAAAATTTGCAAAAATTGACTCGAAAGATTTTTCCTTGATTTCTAGCGAAAATACTCATGAAAAATATATAATTCAATAACAAAAAATTGAAATCCTTTTTCACGCTTTTAATATCGTTTTTCATATTTTTCTGAATTAATTTCTAATTAAATCGAAACAAGATTCAGATGCTCGTAAAAACAAATCATTAAATTCAATGTGGCTGAGATTTGATTAGATGAATATAGATTTTTCAAGGAGTCTTGGCACCAAAAATCATAAATAACTGAGTCGGGCCCCAGAATGCATTTTTAGCCGAAAACCGTGATGGTGGTTAGTACACGATTTCAGCTAAAAATTTGCAAAAATTGACCCGAAAGATTTTTTCCATAAATTTTTGGATAAAATACTCATAATATATATATATATATATATATATATATATATAA
>AWWV01014888.1:0-148822 GCA_001974805.1 Corchorus capsularis | reverse complement strand
AAAACAAATTCATCAATCCAATGTAGCTGAGATTAGATTAAATGAATATGGATATCCCAAAGAGTCTTGGCACCAAAATTCATGCAAAACCTAGCCGGGGCCCCGTAACGCGTTTTTAGCCAAAAACCGTGATGATTATTACACGATTTCGTCTAGAATTTTACAAAAATTGACTCAAAAGTTATTTCCTCAATTTTTATGCACAATACTCATAAAATTTATATAATTCAACACCAAAAAGATTGAAGGGTTTTTCATGCTTCTAATATCGTTTTTCCTATTATTTTCCGAATTAATTTCTAATTAAATTGAAACATGATTCAGATGCTTGTTTTTACAAATCCTTAAATCCAATGTGGCTGAAATTTGGTTAGATGAATGCAAAAAATCATATAACACTGAACCGGGGCCCCAAAACGCGTTTTTAACCAAAAATCATGATTTCGACTAACATACACGATTTCAGCTAATATTTTGCAAAAATTGACCAGAAATATTTTTTTCTCAATTTTTGTCTAAAATACTCATAAAATATATATAATTCAACTCCAAAAAGATTGGAGGACTTTTCTCAGTTTTAATATCGTTTTACATATTTTCTGAATTAATTTATAATTAAATCGACACAAGATTCAAATGCTCGTAAAAACAAATCCTTAAATGCAATGTGGCTGAGATTTAATATAAATATTTCGAGGAGTCTCGACGCCAAAAATCATGCAAAACTGAGCCGGGACCCCGAAACGCATTTTAGCAAATATCCGTGATGGTTAGTACACGATTTCGGCTAAAATTTTGCAAAAAATGACCCAAAAAATTCTATAGTTTTTAGACTCAATACTCATAAAAAATATATAATATCGTTTTTATAATTTTTTCTGAATTAATTTTTAATTAAAATGAAACATGATTCAAATGTTTGGAAAAATAATGGTTGGGATTCAGTTAGTACATGATTTTGGCTAAAACTTTTCAAAAAATGACCAGAAAATGTTTTCCCTTATTTCTGGATAAAATACTAATAAATTATATATAATTTAACGCCAAAAAGATTGGAGGACTTTTCACGCTTTTAATATCGTTTTTCATATTTTTCTGAATTAATTTCTAATTAAATCAAAATAAGATTTATATGCTTGTAAAACAAATTCTTAAATCCAATGTGGCTGAGATTTGATTAGATGAATATGAATATTTCAAGGGAGACTTGGCATAAAAAATCATGCAAAACCGAGCCAGGACCCAGAACGCTTTTTAAGCCAAAAACTGTGATGGTTATTACACGATTTCGGCTAAGATTTTGTAAAAATTGATTAGAAAAATATTTCCTCAATTTTTGGCTAAAATACTCATAAGAAATATATAATTCAACGCCAAAAATATTGAAGGGATTTTGACGTTTCTAATATCATTTTTCCTATTTTTCCAAATTAATTTCTAATTAAATCGAAACAAGATTCAGATGCTCGTAAAAAAAATCCTTAAATCCAATGTGGTTAAGATTTGATTAGTTGAGTATAGATATTTCAAGTAATCTCGGAGCCAAAAATCATACAAAATTTAGCCAATCCTCGGAACGCGTTTTTAGCTAAAAACTGTGATGGTTTGTTAGTACACGATTTCGACTAAAATTTTGTAAAAATGACACAAAAGATTTCTCCTCAATTTTTGTCTAAAATACTCATAAAAATATATAATTCAACGCCAAAAAGATTGGAGGGCTTTTTACGCTTTTAATATCGTATTTGTTATTTTTTCTAAATTAATTTCTAATTAAGGTGTAACAAGATTCAGATGCTCTAAAAAAAATTCTTAAATCCAATGTTGCTGAGATTTGGTTAGATGATGTAAAGTATTAAACCGATTTTTTTTTTATTTTTTTGGAAAATTATTGAAGCACTCCCATTTATAATCGTGGGAAACTTGCCAAACAAAAGTAAACCAGCAATTTTTTTTCCTTGGCATAGGAAACTTTAATCTTGACAACCTCGGCATATGACCAATTTTTTTAAACATGTAAAGTATTAAACTAATTTTTTCCTTAATGCCCATAATTAAATTAAATTAAATAAATACTCCCTCAGTCCCTAATTAGATGTCCACTCTTGGTCAACTAACACTAAACTTTGACTATTGTTTATAAAAAAAATACGTAAAATTTAATTTTAAAAAAATATGTGTTAAAAAGTTTATGATTCAAAGTTTATAAGTGTTATTTTTAAAAATTATTTTACTTTATATATATTTTTTTATAAATAATGGTCAAAGTTTATGTTTGTTGACCAAGAATGGACATCTAATTGAGACGAAGGGAGTATGAATTATAAATAAAAAGTATTCCAAATAATTATGGGGAGTAAATTATTATAATTATATTTTGTATTTACAATATCTTTAGATAATTAAAAAATTAAATTAATCATCTAAAAAAATAAAAAGTTAAATAATTAAAAAGAATATTTATTAAAAAAATTATTATTATACTATAATACTAAGGATAAGGGAATTCATGAAATTTCCTAATTAAAATTTTTGAATTTGTGATCTTATATAATAGTAAAATAAGATAAGAAAATAAAAAAGTAACCTTAAAATTAAGTTTGACCCAAAACATTATTCCAAAGACATATATCAAAATATTGGAAAAGACCATATTAATGTGGGTTAAAAATGGTTATATCAGATTCCGTTCGTCACAATACCCAAAACATTATTCCAAAGACATATATATATCAAAATATTGGAAAAGACCATATTAATGTGGGTTAAAAATGGTTATATCAGATTCCATTCGTCACCATATCCAATCTTCATAGAGAATATAGAAATTCGAATGATTTACTATATAAATTTGAATGGTTTACCATATAATAAGATACCCGAAGTCTATATTATCGAGTCGAGTAGACTCATAAAACTGTACCTTTTCCCTCTTGAGCAAATCCTTAAGAATATAATGGAATCCTCTCCGGAAAAACCTAGGGGTGTGCAAGTTTCGGGTAAATCGAATTACCCGACCGAAACTGACCCGAAATCGGTTAAATCAAAACAAGTCAATCGGTTTCGCGGTTTATTCAGTTTAAGTGTCGGTTTATTCGGGTTAGTGGGTCGGTTGTCGGTATGGTGATGGAAACCGAAACCGACCCGAAAAACCGAAGGTGAAAATATATATGTTTACTTTTGATCTTTTAATTTAAAATTTAATATATATGTTATTAAAAATTTGAAAATATATAAATATATGTAACATTAATAATCAAAAATCAAAATATATATTTTTAATTTACATTTATCTTAATTCTAAAATATAAAAATATATAAACTAAATAAAAAAAAATCTAACTAAAGTATATTCGGTTCTAAACCGAAACCGACCCGAAACCGCAAAGCCGATTACCTTCGGTTTTCATCGGTTCCTTATGTAATCGGGTCAGTTTCGGTTTCTATAAATATGTGTCGGTTAAGTCGGTTAAATTGAAAAACCGACCCGAAAAACCGAAACCGACCGATTGCACACCCCTAGAAAAACCAATTGTTGCATCCAATATTAATTTAGAATCCCTGCAAAAATACGAAGACGAAATATCAACTCTTTCCAAGGGCTATAATATTTAAGGGAATTCATGATCCAAAACATTATTCCAAAGACATATATCAAAATATTGGAAAAGACCATATTAATGTGGGTTAAAAATGGTTATATCAGATTCCGTCCGTCACAATATCCAAAACATTATTCCAAAGACATATATATATCAAAATATTGGAAAAGACCATATTAATGTGGGTTAAAAATGGTTATATCAGATTCCATTCGTCACAATATCCAATCTTCATAGAGAATATAGAAATTCGAATGATTTACTATATAAATTTGAATGGTTTACCATATAATAAGATACCCGAAGCCTATATTATCGAGTCGAGTAGACTCATAAAACTGTACCTTTTCCCTCTTGAGCAAATCCTTAAGCATATAATGGAATCCTCTCCGGAAAAACCAATTGTTGCATCCAATATGAGTTTGGAATCCCTGCAAAAATACGAAGACGAAATATCAGCTCTTTCCAAGGGAAACGGGTGGAGTCCCTCTTCTTGTCTTTACCTATACAAGGGCTTTTGGTTCCATCCTAACTTCCAGGCTCAACCTAGTGATGTTTTCTTGTGCAGCTTCATGAAAACCGGTTGCACTTGGCTTAAGGCTTTGAGTTTCTACATTGCAACCAGAACCCAGTTCGAAGACTCCACCAGCCCTCTCCGGACCCTGGTGCCCCACGATTGTGTTCCCTTCCTGGAACGTGGTTTTCAATACTTAACCACATCAGGGGTGAAAACCCCACTCTTTGGCTCACACATCCCTTACACACTCCTGCCTAAATCTATAATAGATTCGGGTTGTAAAATCGTCTATCTTTGTAGAGATCCCAAGGACACTTTTGTTTCCTTGTGGAATTTCTTTGGAAAGGCACCGGGGATGAGTGAAAGTGAAGATCAGCTTGTTTCCCTTGAGGAAGGGTTTGAGTTGTTTTGTAAAGGGTTGTGCGCTTACGGTTACGGACCTTATTGGGATCATGTGTTAGGGTATTGGAAAGCAAAATTGGAACGCCCCGGTAAAATACTCATTGTGACATGAAGGAGGATACAGAAGCATGTGTGAGGAAATTGGCTGATTTCTTCGGATGCCCTTTCTCCATAGACGAAGAGAAACAAGGGATGGTGCAAAAGATTATAAACTTTTGTAGCTTTGAGAGTTTGAGCAATTTAGAGGTGAATAAGACGGGGAAAACACCCGGGAATATTGAAAACAATGCATTTTTTAGGAAGGGGAAGGTTGGAGATTGGAGAAATTTTTTAAGTGCTGAGATGGGTGAGCGTCTTGATAATATCATGCAGGAAAAGCTGAGCGGCTCTGGATTGACTTTCAAGAATTTTTGAAGGTTTGCAAGCACAAGCACTGCGATTATATTTATTTTTAATTAATATATACATTAATATTTCAGTGTTGGAGCTTTTGAATTAATAATGTTGCTGCAAATTGTCTTCCTGCAAATGAGGGAGTTCAAAGAGCAATTCTGAACTCATTTATCAAGATATGTTGATTGTCGATGTCTTCGTTTATATCAATCATGTTCTGTTGTGTTGATTTGTTCTGGTGATCTATATCATAGCCGCTTAGCTAGCTAGCCCTGTTTGTTACCTGCTTGTTTGTAACCTGGCCTGGTTTAGTTGAAGTTACAGTTTAATAAAGTTTTCTTTTGATCTATATCATATTGCAGTCTTCTCTTTGAAAATTTATCAAGAAAAATAGTGTAAGCAAGAGAAGTTTCTTTTTTCTTTTCCCTGCCATGCACACTACACTTCAAAGAAATAAAAATCCATGTCCATCCAACCATCAATGTAAGAAAGGAAAACTACTCTTGCTACTAGACTTTGAAACACAACCTTTAAAATTGAAGGTGCAGATGATTTTGTTCAATGATATTAATGAAAATTGCCTGCACTTGGCTTAAAGCCACAATTAGTATTAATTTCCAGATAGACCTACCGCGGCGCCCACATGCTTGCCTACATTTCTATAAATTGTCTCCTTAATAACAACTTCGTTTCACTAGCAAACTCTCAATTAAAATCACTATGCCACAACTCTCAAGGCAGCGTTGGCATTCAACTTTGGGATTTGGCAACCAAGCAACTTTGGGAGCAAGTTTTGCTACCCAAAGGCGGTTTCACTTTGCCCAAACCACCTGGGATGTCTAGACCGACACAGGGACTGCCTCTATAAAAAGCCAGCACCCCTTATCTTGCTCTTCATCGTTAAACATTGAAACTCAAAGTCAGCCTCCTCGCCACTGCTCAGCCTTCGTCGACAGCCTTGCAGCCCCCCTTTGTCGATAGTTTTCTCTCTCCTTGCCCGATTTTTGCTCCACAAAAAGCTACCAAACACTACTTCCATCTACCATCTAGAGATGCAGAGCAAAAATCAGCAACTCTTGCACTCAAGAACCAAGAAATTAAGCCCCAAAAAGCATTACTCACAAGTCGACATCAACCCTTGTCAACTTGGTAATTTGATTTTTCTTGTTCCGTTTCTTGGCTAAATAACCAGATATAATGTTTGCCGCACCGATCAATTCAGGATATAACATTACCCAATCCGATCAAATTAAGATATTTTCAAACAGACTCCAGGATTTGAATTACACGCGCCGTGAAGTGATTATGTGGATGCCACATGAACACCACGTGGATTTTAAGAAAATAAAAAAATATTTTAGAATGCAACAAAATAAGAAAATAAAAGAATAAAAGAAATTAATTAATAAATAAAAATAACCCTTTCAGCGGCCCACCAACTACCCATCTCTACAAATTTACTCCTATTCAATAACAACTCCTTTTTGTTTTATCCTTACTTTTTGGATCAAACAAGTCTAAAGAAGTTTAAAAAATATGAACATAAAGAACATTGATGAATATGAATTATGAACAACCATCTTCTTCCTCCAAGAACTCACAAAACCATCTTCTTCTAACAACTCACAAATGTTAATTCTTTTGGATTTATGTACCATTTTCCCCCTTGAACTTGTAGCGTTTGGACGTTTTGCAACCTAAACTTCAATCTTCGACATTTTGCCCCCTGAACTTCAATTTTGGTACGTTTTGCTCCCTCAACCTAACGGCTCCGTCAAGTCGTTGACGTGGCATTGCCACGGCAAACCAACCCGACTCACGTGGCATTGCCACGTCGGACAAAACCGTTGACGCGGTAATGCCACGTGGCATTTTTGTGCCACATGACAATGCCACGTCAGTAACTTGATGGAGCCATTAGGTTGAGGGGGTAAAACGTCCCAAAATTGAAGTTCAGGGGGCAAAATGTCCAAGATTGAAGTTTATGTGGCAAAACGTCCAAACACTATAAGTTCAAGGGGAAAAATGGTAGATAACTCATTTCTTTTGCTATTTCATTGATTCAAATTTTAATTAATATGTTAATATCAGTACAAAATAAATACAATCGCTACACAAATTCAAGAATTCAATTCCTCTACAAACCAGAACCCCAAACCAAAATCCTAAAAAAAATCCCATCAAAACCCATCAATCTTACCAGAAATATTAAGTGTTTTTGGCAAGACAACATGGAGCTTGAAATCCTCTCCATATGAATTACATCCTTTTTTACTGAACTAAGGAAAAAATCCCATTTCATTACTTACAAGAAATATTACCCGTTTTTGTCAAAAGCTTTAAGCACAGAAATCAAACGTAACTCCTCCCCCAGTCCACAGTCGCACTAAAAAGTATTAAAAAAAAGGTAAGTCAAGCTGTTGAAATGAAACGCATAAGCTCTCTTCATTTTTCTCTATAAAAATGAAATAAAATCACCAAATTATTGGCATTGGCAACCCCATCTGTGCTCTAATGGAAACCTCTACTTTCTCTTTCTCTAGCTTCCAATCTTACCTTGGGGGGTTGGCTCGTAACCCATCGCACCTGGCTTGCCGAGCAGCCTCTGTTTCTTCCTCCTATGAAAAATTGAGCCGTCGAGAGGCCACTCCGATTCCCATCTGGCTAAAAAAATTACACGCCTTTTTTTAAAACTTTACGCCCTTTCACGGCACGTGCAATTCAAATCGTGGAGTCTGTCAGAAAATATCCTGATTTAATCCTATTAGATAACGTTATATCCTGAAATGATCGTTCTCAAACGTTATATCCCAAATTGATTGGCGCCAGCAAACGTTATATCCTGAATTGATTTTTTAGCCTTTCTTTTTCACCTAAAAACATCCCCATCGATTGAATCCTTACACCCGAAGCACTCCGGCCAAACCTTATTCTATCTTTGCTTTACCCAATTACTTAAAAACCTACCCATTATGGCACCAAAAAGAAGCTTACCTAAAAACCGAACTTTCCCCCTTAGCTCACTCTCCCAACCATGTGCTTCAAGTAGTGATAAATGGGAAGATGATCAAGATATTGATTTTCCTAATGCTTTTATTGATGAAAAAGCCGAAAGATGGTACAATGCTAGAGCTAAAACACCCATTGTTGTGGAAAATTATCCAACTAATGCTATTAATAATAAATCGAGGACTTCCGAAATTTTTTATGCTTGTGGTTGAAAAAGTTTGTTTGAATTGAAGGGTGATTTCTATCCAAATTTGGTCAAGGAATTCTATACTAAAATGGGAAGATATAGACCATATGGAGATGACCTCACAATTCGAACAATGATGAGAAGGAAGAAGATTAAGGTTAGTGATCAGAATACTTTGATTCGACTTCTTCGACTTAAGAATCAGGGAAATCTTTTCAATTTTGATGACTTTGGAGGAGAAAATTAGAGGAACTTGATTTAGGATGCCGCATTGGAGAACTTTGAAATTCTGGATTAGTGCCACAAAGGTGATACTATGTTGGAAAAGATGAACCCAAGAGATTGGGTAGTGATGTCTTTGATACACCACAACATACTCCCAAGAGATGAAAGTACACAACACGAAGCTTCAATTGAAGACTTATATGTTGTCGATTTCATGTGTTAAGGTCAAGCAAGAGGAAAGCCAATTCCCATGGCTAAGATTATTTGAGTCAAATGTGGGATTTTGCTACTTATAAGGATCCTCAAAAATGTTTGGGCTACCTACTTATCATTAGTGGAATTTTGAGAAGAAAATCAATTTCACCTAGTCAAGAAGATGTGCTTCGCCTACACAAGAATAATTTCTTGAAAATTCTACCATGTTCAATCTAGGAATGAAATTGGAGTACTGAAACTTGGTTCAATGTTGAAAGAATCTGTTGTGAGTCTAAACCAATGGAAATGGTTGAGAATCTGGGAAATTAAGTTAAGGTTATGCAAGTTAACAAAGTTGATGTTGCCTCTACTTCTAAAGAAATTGCCGATGAGATGAAACTTGATGTCAAACTTTACGGACTTGAGATTTATTTGAAGAAGATTGGGATACATTAAAGGAAACTCAAAGCCAAAATCAAGAGTTCCATGAGACAGTTCTTAAGATGATCTCTGATTTTACTCAAGAGCAAAAGAGGCATTGATTGACTTCTATCTTAGTATTTTTCATTCATTTATCTAGTTTAGTTTATATCTTTTTGCATATTAGGATTGCATTAGTAGATTTATTTCCTTGTTTGCATGTTTATTTTGTAGTTCTTTAATTTCCTCTAATTTGATGTAATTTTGTTTTAATCTTTAATGAATTGTTGTTTATTCTATCTTTCAATTGTTGATTTGAATTGATTTAGATTCTCTTTGATTGATTGAATTGCAATTGTTTGTTATCTTCACCCACTTAGGTATCCCATTCATTCAATGCCTTGATAATATTATGGAGGAGAAGCTGAGCGGCTCTGGATTGACCTTCAAGAATTAAAATTTTTTACAGCCTTTGCTCATTAATGATTAAGTTCCAAGAGCTTTGAATGATTGTTGCATAGTTGATAGTTCAAAGAGCGGCTGAGCTAAGTGTTTACAACTAAATGCAAATTTGGACTCTTTGATCATGTTATGGTGATTGTTGATATTTGTTCTTTTATATGGTTTACTAGCTTGATTGGTTATATCATGCAGTTTTCATTTGTTCTGGTACGTATCATGGCTTCTTGCCTTGTTTGTAATATGGCTTTAGTTGAAGTTGCAATTTTTTTATTATTATTATTAGTGTTTTTGCCCATTGAATTATTGGGTGAATGGTATTTTGCCACCTGAACTACAATCGCGACAAATTGCCTCTTAAACTTTTCAAATTCAGAATAATTTGTAGGGGCTAATTGTTTGGTAGTTCATGGACAAATTTTCACAATCTGAAATTCAAGAGTAAAATGTCCTTGACGCATGTTCAGGGGCAAAAAATACTCCTTTTTTTTCTTTTTGCATAGGTTGCACTTTAATAAAACTTTCTTGTAATCAGTTAAATAAATGATAGTAATAAAAATATATATTCAACTTCTATTGAATGTAAATGTATAATTGCATGCTTCTCTTCTCTTCAAAAATAACCTTCTTATTTGGTTCTTTTCTTCAAAAATAACTTTCATTGCTTGAATAAACTAGATAACTTCTCCGTTCAAACTTTTGGGTTGAAAGAAAAAATGAAACCATAGCTTCTGGTCTTTTGCTTCTTCGGCCCAAATTTTATTGGGCTCTTATATTTTTCACATTTGTTGGCAATTTAGGTCCTATTAATTTTACTTTTTATTGATACAACTTTGTTTTGCACTTGAGTTATTAGCTATGCATGTACTAAAGTTTTATGTTCAAGTCTCATAGAATGTGAGTTTAGTTTATTTGTTTGTTTGATAGTTTATTTAAACTAAGTTCTTAGTTTTTGTTGAATTCCCATTCAAATTTTTGGATATATAAAGATTTATTCTGATTAAATGAAATTTCAATTGTTAAAAAAATTACATTCTTCATCGGTCGCGCGACATCTCAATTTTCAACTTCTCTCGCTTTGATCACTGCAACAAGCTTTACAAATCATTCAATTGAATTACTATCCATATATGGTTTCACGTTTAATCCAAAATGATTAATTATTAAAGTGGAAAAGCTTATCGTATGGGCCTAATTAATCAAAACCCCACTAAACATATATTAATTAAACTAAATTAGTTGTAAATTGTAATGTTTTTATTTCAATTGAATTCTGAATTATTTTGAAGAATACTTACATATATTTTATTTTCATTTTTTATTTTTATTTTTATTTTTATTTTTAACGTTGAAACGCTGATCTCAACTTTCAAGTTTAATTTCTGAAATAAATTATAAATGGATTGAGATTTATACTATCGCAAAGGACTATTATTCCGAATGCATATAATAGATGTTCAATCAAGTGTAGTAAAGGAGAAAAAAAGACCTTAAAGTATATTCATTTTTTAAACTCTAAAAATTTTATCGTTTTGTGTTTTGTGTATTTTTAATTTTTATCTAAAATGTTTTAAACTCGATCATCTCTTATGAAAAATGTATATGTAATATATATATCGTGAGTCGTGACTTACGGTCCCATAATTGTATATTGATATATTCCATGTCTACACGTGACAGTAAAATCTATAAGATGATTTTATTAAAAAGAAAAATTCAGGAGATAAAACAACAAATTTGTAAAATTTAATTTAGAACGGAGTTAAAGTGTATATTAAATCGAGTGATTAAAGGTCAAAATGATTGTAAACTTTTTATCACCCACCTGTGTGAGTCCTACAAATTCATTTGCTCCCACTTCATATAGATGGTACTTGTACATCCATTCGACATGAAGTCCATGTGGACCATGTCAACGCGACATCACTACATCAACGTGTTTTAGTCAATGAATGTGGTAATTAAGTTTCAACATAAAAATTTAGAGGGTAATATACTATATAGTATATGCTATATCCAAAATAAAAAAATCAAGGCACAACAGTGACATAAAGAATTGAATAAGTTCTTTTTATATTTTTATTCATAGTAGTTTTTTTCCCATCATTTTATTCATAGGAGTTGTCAAAGTATAAAATATTTTCTTTTATAAGGTAAAATCTTTTCGATTTAGGATCACGCATTGGATACAAAACAATTATAAAATCATGCATGCCTAACATATATTGATATTTAAAGTGAAAAAAATAAGTTCGATCACAATGGTTGAACCACCTTAGATTCTAAGCAACTGAATCAGATACATCCGTACATAAATGCGATTTATAGCTTTTGTTTTGCAAATTATGCGATTTATAGCTTATTTTTGTACAGCGACTTTAAGCTGTTAAGTCCAAATGACTGAGAAGCAGGTAATTGTGAACGGGAGACTTATTTACCTAACAAAATTGTACCAGCCATATCTAGATTTCATTCAAGATCTAATTTACTCTTTTTCCACTTTTATTACTCAATTAATTAATCTTTGCCTTGTCTCCCTCTTTCTCCCTTCTCTAGTTTTTCTTGTTTTGTTCTCTTTTCGCTCATCCTCCTTGACTATTACTGTAAGGGGGAGGAGGGGTTTGGTTTTTTTTATTTCGTATCTTGTTTCTTTCTTTAGTTTTAGAATAAAGTCCCACAGATCTGTTGATCTGTTTGGGTTATCAGTCTCAAGATCTTTAGATCTTGGATGTTTGAGTTAGTTCAGTTTGTCGAGTCAGTTTATTCTATTTGTTTGATGTCTTTTGAGTTTACAATAAATTGGAGATTTCACCATCATATTGAGATGGGTTTTCTTTGTGGTTTTCGGATTAATCGGGAAGGTTTTCGGATCACTCACCTTTGGTGAAAGCTCATAGAAGCGAAAACGAAGAGGTGTCGCGTGTGCTAGAGACTCATGGGAAAGGTTCAAAACTCCAATTCAAAGGATTCATATCATGATGACAAATTCAGATCAAGATGTTGATAATAAAATTCAATTTATTGTAATTTATGTTATGAACTATGTAATTTCATTTTAATGAATGAAAATACATTTTCTTCAAAAAAAAAATTAATCTTTGCCTTAATCAAGTTGTAGTCACTAGCTATAGCCTATATGCTCCTGTCAACTATTTTGTTTCATCTCAATTTCCCGTTTAATTAAATCGGGATAATGCTCATGGAGTCATGGTCTCCAACGAATATCCATTAACCCTCTACCTAAAGTAGATAAAAAAATATATAGTATTAATTAAAAACAACAAAAGGCATGTTTCAAGGCTAATAATCAAAGCTTAATTGCTAGCTAATGCTAATCACTAACTAATCAGCATATCGATGGGACGATCTTAATGCAATATTTGTGCCTGCCTCTTAGTAGTTTATTGGGTCGATGCCACGTGTCCATGACCAATATGCTAAAAACATCATCGAATATATCATCAACAATGTACTATGCTAAAAACATTTTATTTTTTTTAATTTGAAAGATAAACTATGATTAAGAACTAAGAAGAAAAAATCTAAAAGTCATTTGAATGTGGTCGGGAAAGGAGGCAAGGTTCAAGATGGGAAAGGCTCATCAGTTGACGCATGAGAATGCGATGAAAACAATTTGAAACACATCACTTCAACTTTTTCCTTATGATAATACATTTTTAATAAGGATTATGGAAAAAGTGTAATGTTGCATCTTTGAATTCAAATAATGAAGATTCCTCGAAACCGATACAAAAGCCTTCAGCCTCCGCTCTGCATCTGCACTGCGGCTTTTTATTTAAATTTTAATTTTTAATGCTAATCAGATTTTTATTTTATAAAATAATACTAAAGGAGTTATTTAATTTAATTCTTTCCATATCTAGGAATATATTTAATCCCCTTATTAAAAAAATGGAATATTTTTTTCACCAAAATAAAAATGGAATATATGATGATGATTTTGTAAACAGTAAACATTGATCAACCGAGATATGCATAAAAAACATATATATATTCGTGCTATCATTAGTATTTGAATACTAGTATTTTATAGAACTCCATCTCTTGGTGATCTAGTGGTTAAAGGTTATGGAGTCTACTTAACATCTTAACCCCAAAAAAGAAAAAAGCTTTTTTTTTTTGGTTAAACAATACATTTGTGTTTATTAGTTTGTAACCATGTGCTGCCGAGGGACTATATTATAATTTGGTAATAACTAGTTTGTAACCATGTGCTGCCGAGGATGAATAACTACTAAAAAATTGATTTTCAAATGCTAAAATTCTTGGAATGGAAAAATTACTTTTACATATCAACGGCTACTGTTAAAATTTTATACTTTCTTATAATTTTCCATACGTCTAAATATCCAATAGAAGATTAATAATAAACAATTAAAGTCTATTAATTGCCAAAAAAAACAATTAAAGTCTATTGATAGTTTTTTTTTTTTTTTTAGAAAACATGAAAGACAAAAAGTTACATCTTGAAACCCTAAGATAGGTGACTTCACTGCAATTCGCATGTAATGCTTCCCTTACCTCCGGAGGAGGTTGCCTGAAGACAACATAGTCCTCCTCAAGAGAGCATCCCATCTTGGATAAGACATCAGCACAAAAATTTCCTTCGTAGTGTATGTATGCATGAGCATTCCCACTCCCTTTTCAACAGTTCACGGATATCAATAATAAGGGATCCAAGCGGATGAAGAGTGACATCTGCTGAATCAATCAATTTCAAGACCACACTGGCATCAATCTCACATACCACATGTCTATAACCCTCTTCCCATGCAAGCAAGAGACCTAACCTCAGAGCATGAAGTTCAGCCACCATGTTCGACGTAACACCCAAGTGAGCAGGAAAGCCGACAAGCCATCTACCCGATGAATCACGAATCAGAATGTTATTCATCCTCGGTAGCACATGGTTACAAACTAGTTATCAGATTATGATATAGTCCCTCCGTTATTTATTATAAATTTTAATTAACTGAAATCTTCTACCAAGACAAGTAGTTATTTGGAAAATTATTCAATACACCGTCAGTGGCGTTTAGCAGACTACACATACAGATCTTGAAAGGTGGCATGTGTCCCCTAGGGACTAGATTGAAATATTTAAAACTTAATTAATTAAAAAATGGACATATGTGGACTCCACAACTCCAAAATTTACATCGTCGGTGTATGAAATAATTACCCTAAAAGTTATAGTTGATTTGTAGAATTTTATACATATTTTAGTCTACTTTCCCAAAACACCTTTCATTAATTATTCAACTACATACATATTCATTCTATCTCCTTAATTAAAGGAGAGTGCATTTGGAATGTTCTATAGGCAAGATCTTGTATTCAAATTTCAAGCGTTATTGATTGGATATCAATTCTAGATTGATTGGAATCCAATAGGACAACAATATTTTTTTTTCTTGTTTTTGCCTCTTGATTGGACAGGAAGAGTTCGAAACTCAACTCCGGATTAATCGGAATTCAATAGTACAACGATTTTGTTTTCTTGTTCTTAAATGAGGGGAGGGGAGAGGGTAGGGTTTGAACTCTAATCTTTTAGTGAATTCCTTGTATCTCTTGCTAGTTGCCACAAAACCAAGGGGTGGAGTTCATAAAAGATACACTCATTTCTTTATTTATAAGTCACAACCCTTTATTTCTTTTTATTTGTCATTTTAGACTATCACAAGAAACACTAATTACTTCCACTCTACTAAATCCAACAGAGCTACCATTAAAAAAGAAATTGTACACAACAAACTTATTAACAAAACCCACCTCTGCCATAGGAAATTACTATATAAATTTGTTGTACTACTAATTAACATATCTATCTATACTATATATAAAAATACGAGGGATCTTGATTAACCCTACCTAGTTTTTGGCTGTGGCGGTGCTATGGAGGAGGATACGGAGGGCGAGCCGTCGTTGAAGGGGGAAGGGAGTGGAGTCAAGAGAAGTCGAACTGCAATGGAACAGGAGGATTTAGGAGGAGATTTTCCCCCTCTCTCGGGAGCAGCTAGGCCGAACAACCATGGTCCATCATATCGCGATAAGCTTCTCAATACCGGTTTGGAGGAGGCCGTCGATGATTTGATGGAGGACGGAGAGGCATCGGACTCGGACTATGAGTCGGAGGATGATAATATTGATGATAGTATTGATGGCCCTTGTGTTTGGCTATCCAAGGAAGACAAGAAACGCATTAGGCAGCCTTGGAAGAAATCGGTGATCATCAAATTGCTCGGGAGAACAATAAGCTATACGTATCTCTGCAATCGGCTCAAGACTTTGTGGTCTTTGAAGGGTGATTATAAGGTTATCGACCTTGACCATGGTTTCTACTGTGTTCGGTTTACTCTATCAAGGGATTATGAGTTTGTCTTCAATGGAGGTCCATGGTTGATTGCTGATCATTATCTGACAGTTCGAAGGTGGTCTCCATATTTTCGGTCTCATGAGGCTACAATTGACAAGGTTACAGCATGGATTCGGTTTCCGTCAATGCCGATTGAATTTTATGATCGGAAAACTTTGAAAAGCATGGCTGAGAAAATAGGAAGATTTGTGAATGTGGATAAAACTACCACTGAAGCTTCTCGTGGGAAATTTGCCAGACTGAGTGTCGAGATTGACCTTTCCAAACCACTTGTTCCTCATATTTATATTGGAGGCCGATGGCAAAGAGTGGAATATGAAGGCTTGAGGATGTTATGTTTTTCCTGTGGAAGGTTCGGCCATGATGCTGACGGGTGCAAGGCCAAGCAACAGGAGGAAGAGGCAGTGGCTGATCCCAACGGTGGTGTTCAATCTTCACACACCCAAGTCGCTGTACAGGAGGGTGCAGAGAAAGCTGGCTTCGGTCCTTGGATGGTAGTTAAGAAGCCTCCGAGAAAGGCACCTGCGAATCGGCAATCCAATGATAAAGATAAACCGGTAGCTGCAGCTCCAAGTCCATCCCAGGTCGGTTCTCGATTCGCTGTCTTGAATGATATGGATAATACCCAGGATTCCGATGAGATTGTACCGAATATGGTTGCATCCGGTAAGGCGGTTCTTGTCCATAAGAATGGTGATGGTGGGCCGATGCAAAGGGATAGCAGGAAGAAACTTCAACAGAGCCTTCAAACGGTTGCACAGCTTACGAACAAGGGTGGTGTGGTGGGTTCATCTTCATCGGGTGTTAAGTCTAAATCTGGGCCGAAAATTGCTGCTTCAGATGGTGTGAATAAGAGCCTTAATGTACCCCCCATAGATAAAACCATTGATCTGAAACAAGCTGCGACAGTGAGAACGCAGAATAGGGAGCCGATTGTGATGAATGATGAGGACACTCCTTCTATAGTGGAACCGACCCAATCCCAAATTAATTCATGTATCAACTTAGACCAAGATGATAACATGATTGGAATTGGTGTCAATGGTGCAGCAAGAGAAAAAGGTCTCTCCTCGGTTGAGGATTTTATGAATATTGAGGCGCCTTCACAGGGGTTAGAGGACGATGGCAAGTCCATGAACTCCTCTTGATTGATTGCTACCTTTCTTCTATTTTTATGTTACTTAACATAATTAGCTGGAATGTGAGGGGCGCTGCTTCTCGACGTAGTATCCGTAATATTAAGAATTTAATTTCGTTGCATCGCCTGCATGCTTTAATCATTTTGGAGCCTCGGATTTCAGGTGACAAGGCGGACAAAGTCTGCAGGCAACTTGGTTTTTCTAATTTCTTTAGAGTAGAAGCAGAAGGTTTTTCTGGTGGCATTTGGCTCTTGTGGAATCCTTTATTTGTTCAGATTGAAGTTCTAGCTTACTCTGATCAGTTTATTCATGCTTTGGTTTCGGGTCCTGGTACTTTTGATTGGCTTTTAACAGCGGTGTATGGTAGTCCGGATGCAGCGGAACGGAACGGTTTATGGCAGTCTTTGACTGAAACAAGCCGATTACATCACTTTCCTTGGCTACTCATGGGTGATTTTAATCAGGTTGCTTCAGCTGATGAGAAACATGGTAAGAGGGGAATTAATCTGAGTAATCGTCGCAGGATGTTGAATTGTTTTAAAGAATGTAATTTGGTTGATTTAGATGCTTCTGGCCCAAAATTTACTTGGTGGAATAAAAGTGGAGGGGCGAATTTCATCAAGGCTAGGTTGGATAGAGCAGTGGCTAATGATGTTTGGCTTGATTTGGTCAAGAACTTCATGGTAACTATTCTTCCGCGTACAAGTTCTGATCATCATCCTATTTGTTTGAAGTGTTCGGATGGTAGGCCTTTAAATTCGCCAGTATCGTTTCGCTTTGAAAATGCTTGGATGACACATGATAGTTTTCTAGACTGTGTGAAAGCGAGTTTATCTACTCCCAGTACTTCCTTGTTTAATTCACTACAGACACTAGCACAAGATCTAAAGAATTGGAGTATGATTTGTTTCGGTGATATTTATAAACGGAAGAGGCGAGTTTTAGCTCGCCTAAATGGCATCCAAAAGAAGCTAGATTCAGGGCCGAATGACTATTTACTGCAGCTTGAAATTGTGCTTATTGAAGAATATAATTTGATCTGCTTTCAAGAAGAAACTTTATTGAAGCAGAAAAGTCGGATGGATTGGATCAAGTTTGGGGATTGTAATTCCAAATTCTTCCATGCTGCTATTAAGAAGGGCAATGCTAAGAAGGTAATTACTACTTTAAAATCGGATGATGGTTCTTGGTGCTCCGATCCTGATAACCTCAAGCAACTGGTGGTTAATTATTATCGTGAGCTGTATTCGGAGAATGATGTCGGTGTGAGGGTCAGCTTGCCGTCTTTGTGTGAGGGTTGGAAGTTGAATCATGATGAGAAGTTGCTCTTGGATGTGGAAGTTACGGTGGAGGAGGTTAAATCAGCTCTTTTTGGGATGTATCCGAATAAAAGCCCAGGCATTGACGGCTTTCCTGCTGGTTTCTTTCAGAAGGCTTGGAACGTTACAGGGGACAATTTGGTTACTATGGTCAAAACTGCGTTTTGTACTGGTGAAATTGACACTTTTCTTAACCGAACTCTTATTGTGTTGATACCGAAAGTTGAAAGCCCTGAAAAGATCTCACAATTTCGTCCTATCAGTCTTTGCACTGTTCCTTTGAAAGTTGTTACGAAGCTTATGGTGGATAGGATTCGGCCTTTGCTTCAAAGATTAGTTAGGAAAACTCAATCCAGCTTTGTTCCAGGACGTAATACTTCGGATAACATTATCGTAGTTCAGGAGGCGTTGCATACAATGCGGAAAATGAAGAGAAAAAAGGGTGCTGTGGCAATTAAAATTGATCTAGAAAAGGCATATGACAGAATCAGATGGCCTTTTTTACGAGAGGTCCTAGAGGAAATTGAGTTCCCTCCTTCCTGGGTCAATTTGATCATGAATATTGTTTCTTCTAATCAATTTTCCATTATATGGAACCGAAAAAAGGCTACCGTTCTTTTCACCATCTAGAGGCATAAGACAAGGAGATCCCCTCTCTCCGTATCTATTTGTTCTATGTTTGGAGAAGCTTGGTCATTTGATTGATGAGGCAGTACAGCAAACTCGTTGGAAGCCTTTGCCGATTACTAATAAGGGTCCTTTCCTTTCTCATGTTTGTTTTGCAGATGATCTGGTCCTTTTTGGAGAGGCATCCACTGAACAACTTGATGTGATGATGGGTGTTTTACATTCGTTCTGTGAGGCTTCGGGTGAGAAGATTAGTTTGGCCAAGTTGAGGATCCTGGTCTCTTCAAATATTGAACATGGCAGAGCTTCGTATTTGAGCAACTACTGTGGCATTCCTTTGACAGTTGATTTTGACAAATATCTTGGTGCACCGATGATTCAGGGTAGAGTAACTAAAGCTACTTATAATGCACTTATTAGCAGGGCTCAATCCAGGATCTTATCTTGGGGTAATCAATTCCTTTCCATGGCTGGACGTATCACTTTAATTCAATCAGTATTAGGTGTGCTTCCATCTTATTTGATGCAGACAACTTATCTTCCTGATCATATTGTGAATGAACTTGAGAAGTTAACAAGACGTTTCATATGGGGGGAAGATGTGGGTAATAGAAAATTTCATGTTGTTGCCTGGGAGAATATTTGTTTGCCCAAAGAGCAAGGCGGTTTGGGAGTGAGAGACTTGAGGAAGGCTAATTTAGCTTTCTTGGCTAAATTAGGTTGGCAAATCATTACTGGCAAGGATTGTCTTTGGGTTGATATTATTAAACAGAAATATTTGCGTAAGGATGAATTCTTGTCTGTGAGTTGCAAATCCACTGTTTCATTTACGTGGAGGAGCATTATGAAGGGCAGAGATGTGTTGTTGAAAGGCTTGGGAATAAGTATTAGTAATGGCCATGCTACACGTTTTTGGCTAGACAACTGGATGCCAGAAAGCCCTTTATTACGGTATGCTATGCGGCCTATATCTGAAGCTGAAGCTGATCTTTCCGTTGCATCTTATTGTGATGAGTTTGGAGGATGGCACTGGGATGCTTTATCTGAGGTTCTTCCTCCCGATATTGTGCTTAGAATTTCGGCTATTTGGATCAATACTAGTGACGAAAGGGAGGATTCATGGTGCTGGAAGCTGGAGGGTGATGGTTCTTTTTCAACAAGTTCAGCCTACAGGATTCAACTATCCCCTAATCCACCTTCTTCTTTACCTTGGCATAAGGTATGGTCACTCTCTTGTCCTAACAAAATTAAAGTGTTCTTATGGCGAGCTCTACATAGTTCTCTTCCTACAGCTTCTTTTCTGCATCGGAGACATGTTGCCTCTCATTCTACTTGCTTTCGTTGCTCGCATATGGGATGAAACTTTGTTGCATGCTTTACGTGACTGTCCTGTTTCCAAAGGGTGTCTGGTTAATGTTGAATCCTGCTTAGCTAATGGGAATTCTTTCCCTGGATGAAAGGATGGCTTCTTCTTAACTGTTCTAGTCCTATTCGGACTATTTGATATGGATTGGGGAAATATTTTTCTGTATGGTGTTTGGTTTATATGGTACTGGCGGAACTGCACCTTGCATGATGGTGATTTTGTGTGGCCTGTAAATTGTGATCAGCATATTTTATCTAGAGCCAAGGAAGCTAGTGATGTTTTAAGATGTTTCAGCTTGAAATTGAAACATGAGTTGTTAATTTCATGGCAAAGGCCTGCTGCATCTTTTGTTAAGGTGAATGTGGATGGTAGTGCTAAAGGGAATCCGGGCCTTTCTGCAGCAGGTGGTTTGATTCGGGATATGCAAGCAAACTGGATTTGTGGGTTCACCTACAAAGTTGGGATTTCTTCCAGTCTGGTGGCGGAATTATGGGCAATTTATCATGGTCTCTCTTTATGCTGGGAACGTGGATTTCGTAATGTTGAATTGGAATCAGATTCACTTCTTGCTGTGTCTAGAATCAAGGGTGTTGCTTCTGATTATAGTCCTGATCATCGTTTGTTGGATGCCATTAATGAATTGTTGAACCGTGACTGGACTTGCAAGATTAAACATATCTATAGAGAGGCAAATATGTGTGCAGACTGGTTAGCCACTCACCGTGACGATTCGCAACCGGGACTTCATGTTCTTGACTCTCCACCTCCAGGACTTTTCTCAGTTCTCTCAACTGATGCCATGGGTTTAGTTTGGCCAAGAGCCATATGATGTAATTTGTTTTTTTTTTCCTTCATATAAAAAAAAAGTACGAGTTTTGTAAAACTTTTAAATCGACCATTATATCCTTATTTTTTTGAATATATTTCTTAAATGTCCTTGCTTAAACTATTGTAGTTTTATTTTACTAAAAACTCTATTTTTATTCAATTATTAAATCTAATATCTTTATAATATCTTTATTTTTACCATTTTACTATTTTTCAATAAAAATTGGATATATTAAAATTTTTAATATACAGTTTTATTTTACTAAAACTCTATTTTCATTTAATTAAATTCAATATTATATAATCATTTTATTTTTACCATTTTAATTTAAAAGGTTATTATGATTGACATGTTCTGTTTGATAGTTTAATGTATTGTTATAATTAAAATTTATTATTTCCCTAACGTGCAATTATTTTATTTTAATCTCTCGGATTGATCTGATTTGGGTTGATTCAGATTCGGGTCATTAAGGATTTGAGGTCAGGTCATTTCGGTTTCGGATTGAACGAATTTTTTGGTCGAATCGGGTTGGATAAGGTTTGGTTTCAGGCAATCGAGTTAGATACCCGTATTCCAGTGAAATTTTGCAAGCTATAATAATAGGTTTCTTTAAGATAAAATTAGTAGTATAATTAAGATATTAATTTTAATTTAATTTAAACATATTAGGTCACGTGCAAGACACGTGAAAGTGATGACTAATATAAATAAATGGGTAATATTCCTACCCCCAAAGTAATAGGGCACTCCCATCCCCACCGTAGGCAACCGAACAAAATTATGAGCACTATACAAAAAAAAATGGGGTAATAAACGGATCTAATTAAAGCAAAATAATAAAGATTCTAATGGTGGAATAATTACAGTAAAAACTGCCCAAAATTGCTGGCCAAATTTGACCTAAAAAACTACAAAGTGCTTGATGGAGTAATAAACAACAAGAAATGAAGAAAATGTCCAGGTTCATCCTCCCAAACACACCTTAATCCACGTTATAAAATCCAACATGGATTCCTTCTCACTTCCCAGTTTCCCCCACCTTTTGTTTTGTCTTTTCTCAATCCAAAACCAAAACCAAAACCAAAACAATTTTTTTATCCCCAAACTACCCTTCTCTACCCCACTCTCCATTACGATTATTTAACTCAACGATCAAACAAATAATAATTCAGTAAGAAGAAGAAAGAGAAGAAGAACAAGAAGCAGAGCCAAAACCAAACTATTTTGGTTCTTCTCTCTTTCTCTCTTCAGAACAAATAAAAATGGCTTCTACCTTTTTCACCCAAACTTCACTTCCTTCCAAGTCATTTAACAATTCGTTGAATACCCATTTTGTCCCTTCCTTCAAACTCCCCGTTTCCCTCTCTCTCAAGCCCCGGGCCACTGTCCTCAAAAGGCTGTCACTCCGAGCCGGGTTGATCGAGCCCGACGGCGGGAGACTGGTGGACCTCCGGGTGGCGGAGCCAGAACGGGAGTTGAAGAAGAAGGAAGCGGCTTTGCTGCCCAAGGTGAAGCTGAGTAAGATCGACGTGCAATGGGTGCACGTGTTGAGTGAAGGCTGGGCGAGCCCACTCACCGGGTTCATGAGAGAATCCGAGTTCCTCCAAACTCTTCATTTTAACTGTCTCCGACTCGACGATGGTTCCTTCGTCAATATGTCGGTGCCGATCGTCTTGGCTATCGATGATTCTCAAAAGGAGAGGATCGGTGAGTCCAACAGTGTCGCTCTGTTTGACCCGGATGATAACCTCATCGCGATCCTCACCGAGTAAGTTGATAAACTTGTCTCGTATAATTATATTATAGTACTTGTAGTAATTAATGGTAACTCTGCCTTTTTTTTTCCTCTTTAATAATTTAGTTTCACAATTTGATTTGATTAAAGGTTTTATTTTTTTTCTTTTATATAAGTTCATATCCAAGTTAAAAATTTGTACTTTAAAATTTTAAAGTTTTGAATTTGAGCTTAAATTCATATTTGTTTTCTGATATTTTTTTTATTATTACTAGTAATATTATTTTTTGTTAGGTTGCTTGAACTCTTCTTTTCACTTTAATTTGACTTGCTATAGTAAAGATTTCTGAAATTCTACGTGCAAAGCAATTCTTTAGTTTTTGCATAAAACCATTGAAGCTAAAGTTAATTACATTTCAATTTGATGCTGCAAAGGCTTTTAAATCTTGTTGCTCTCTAAGAAGAAGAAAAATTACTACTACTAGTTAATATTTTAGAGAGGTGAAGAAGGGTGAATTAAAGGAAGGGAAGAAAAGAAATCATCCTATGCTCATGGGGTTTTCATTTTCTTGAAGTTCATGTTTTATGCTGTTTTCTTTTTGTACTGTGCTTTAATCCTCATGGAAGTGTTGGTCAATAGAGTTAAATGCTATTTATTGATTCTGTTTCTAAAAGCCTGCTTTTTTAAAGAATTGAGTCAAGCAAATACTCTTAGATGCCTGATGTTTTTGATTAGTAATGATCATTGAAATATGAAAATGACGTAATTGAGCCCTATCTTTCTTACTTTTTGGTACACCTATTTTTAGTTTGATTTGCTTTCATGTGAGTTATGACACCAGTATTATAGAATCTAGATTTGAAATTGCTCTTGCTTCGTGCTGATGCTTAATGAAATTTGGGGTGGGGTATTGTGGAGGGTGCGGTGCAATGCAGCCCTCTGCCCTTGTGTAACCTAATTTGATCTTACATGAAGGCAGCATTTTCCTAGGTGCTTGGTAAAAAAAAAAAAAAACCAAGGAATTTTACAAGAACTCTGTATGTGGGTCATCTTATTATTGGGTTGAGATTTCAGAGTCAGTTTTTTTTTTTTTTTTGTTCAATTTGATGGCTGTCTTACTAATTGCTTTCTTGCTTTTTTCAGCATTGAGATCTACAAGCACCACAAGGAAGAAAGGATAGCCAGGACTTGGGGAACCACTGCCCCTGGACTACCATATGTTGACCAAACTATAACAGATGCTGGAAATTGGCTGATTGGAGGTGACTTGAAGGTTATTGAGCCTATCAAGTACCATGATGGTCTTGATCGTTTTCGGTTGTCACCTGCTGAACTGCGTGAAGAATTCGAAAGGCGCAATGCAGATGCTGTGTTTGCTTTCCAGCTCAGGAATCCTGTTCACAATGGCCATGCTTTGCTAATGACTGATACTCGTCGTCGGCTTCTTGAGATGGGCTACAAGAACCCCATACTTTTGCTTCATCCATTGGGAGGCTACACAAAGGCAGATGATGTTCCTCTGAGTTGGCGAATGAAACAACATGAGAAGGTATTACATTCAAACTTTTCAATTTATTATCATGTGATGAGAGTTTCTTTGATAACTGTACCATCTGGATAAGGCCTGAGAGCCTGGCAACCTGAGTTTAAGATTTCTGTAGTTTCTGTATCATACATTTTTTCTTTTGTATTAGCCACGTTGAATGCATAGATGGCAGTAGGAACATCATTCTCCAAAGCCCAGTAGTATATCTTATTCCTTTTTACAATCCTCTCAAGTTTCTTCTGACGCTTTGGTGAAAAGGAAACTGATTATAAAAATGTGCGGGATAGCAGAGTTTTTAACTTCGCTTATTCATGGATTATACATGATCCCTTGAAAATAGTATCTAGTAGGAAAGTGATTATACTTTTCCTTTTAAGTTTACTGTGCAAATGGCTATCTGCCGGCCTTATGACATGACAGTTTGACAATGAATATGCCTTTTCAGGTGCTTGAGGATGGTGTTCTTGATCCTGAAACGACTGTGGTCTCTATATTCCCATCTCCTATGCACTATGCTGGCCCAACTGAAGTACAGTGGCATGCTAAGGCTCGGATCAATGCCGGTGCCAACTTTTACATTGTTGGTAGGGACCCGGCTGGCATGGGCCATCCAGTTGAGAAGAGAGATTTGTATGACGCTGATCATGGGAAGAAGGTCTTGAGCATGGCTCCTGGACTCGAGCGGTTGAATATTCTTCCTTTCAAGGTACAAAGAGCATTTTGGTCTCTCATTGCTATTTTCTCTTATGGTGATATTCATATTACTTGTGGGATAATCTGAAATCCTTATCTCATATCCACGGTTTTAACTGCAGGTTGCTGCATATGATAAGACCCAGGGTAAAATGGCTTTCTTTGATCCCTCAAGGGCTCAGGACTTCCTTTTCATATCAGGCACCAAGGTATCTTCTTTTCCCTAGTAATACTGAATTGACTAGTTCTAGCATCAAGTAGTATAATAAGTCACAAGAATTGGCTGGAAAAAGAAATATTAAACAAGCGTTGTTTGTGAACAAGTTAACAACAATGCTTGCTGCCACTTTGCAGATGCGGACACTTGCAAAGAACAAAGAGAACCCTCCTGATGGATTCATGTGCCCCAGTGGCTGGAAAGTGCTGGTAGACTACTACGACAGCTTGACACCATCAGACAGTGGAAGAATCGCGGAAGCAGTTCCTGCTTAGATGAATGATCTGTATCATAATGTATTGCCCGATTGGGAGAAACCATAACACTATCTCCAATGCATGATCTGATACTTGTAAAGTTTCTCTGTCCAAATCAGTTGAATAAAATCTGAGGCACTGGTACAGAGACATAAAACTTGCCTCCATGTAACTAGGATGCCCATTATGGCATCTAGCTTTGGTGCCCTCGCCCCCTGAACACGAAGGCACATTTGTACTATAAGTTGTGGTTGTGTTCTTATGAAAGATCATGGATTGTTGGAAACATTTTAAAGATTCTCATAAAGAAAATCTTGATAAAGTGAGAATTGGGAGTTTGATCAGATTGAACATACTTCTCTTCGTAAATATCATCCTTCTCGCTTTGCCTTTTATGGGAGAAAAATAAATCAATGTTTTCCTATTTCAGAAAGCCGGACAGAACATTCTTAGAAGGGAAACAGAGCATGTGAAATGGAAACAACCTAGTCAGCTATGAAAGGGATTTAATGGGAACACGAGGAGCAAGAAATTACACCAGGTTGTCAAATGTCCTCATTTAAGCACAATTGAGCAGCCAAAACCAAAAGAAATTTGAAAGAATAATAATAGTATATTTTATTCATGAAAAAAGAATGAACCTCCCTGTATATATGTACAGGAAACTACAAGTATTCAATAATTACATCAGAAGAATGAAAGAATAACAAAAAGAATGACCAAGTGACATGAATAAAAGGTTTTCCAACTGATGAGGTCCTACTTCCTCCATTTGAGATAGCTGAAAAAGGGTTTCTCAGGAACGGGAATGCACTTGACAACCCAACCAATAGGCCAAGCCATAGCTGCAATTCCAATACAAGTAGCCCATTGCCCCCAATTCAACCTCTCTGTATCTGCAAACTTCTTGAGAAATTCCACCATCACCACTTGAAGAACAATGGTTATCCCAATGATGCCTATGAACAGCTTATTCTTGTGTATTCCCTCAAAAACATTCTTCTTTTCCAGCTTCCTCGCGTTGAATTCATTAAAAACTTGGCAGAGCACAAAAGTGTTGAAGATCAATGTATCATTTACCCCCTGTGTCACTCCAAAGATCGATTCGCCTCTAAATTGAAGAGTTAGAAGCACCGCTATCTGGTAAAAAGCTTGAGCTAATAAATTCCTCCACATGACATTTGTAATAAGTGGTTCTGTTCGGCCAACGGGTCGTTTCTCCATTAATTCCTTCGTAGGCCGCTCTGTAGCGAGAGCCAGAGCACCCAATGTGTCCATGATCAAGTTCACCCATAATAATTGAACTGCAGTTAAAGGAACTTCACCTGCTGAAACTGCTGCTACAAAGTTGATACAAAGTGCAGCTACATTTACTGTGAGCTGGAACTGAATGAATTTCTGGATGTTGGTATAGACACATCTCCCCCACCTCAAGACTGTCGCGACAGACGCGAAATTATCATCCAAGATGACAATATCTGAGCTTTCTTTTGCAACTTCGGTTCCTTGAATTCCCATGGAGAGTCCAATATCTGCTTCCTTGAGTGCTGGTGCATCATTTGTGCCATCCCCAGTGACAGCAACTACATGACCTTTCTGTTTCAAGCATTGTACCATTAGAAGTTTATCAAATGGAGATGATCTTGCCATGACTCTGATTTTGTCAACTTTCTCCATCCTTTCCTGGTGTGTGTAATTTCTGAATTCCTCTCCTTCAACTACAACGTCTTTCGCCATGTCTTCACCGTCCCTTAGAATCCCACATTCAGTTGCTATAGCTCTTGCAGTGAACACATTGTCACCTGTAATCATCTTGATGTTTACTCCTGCATATTGACAATCTTCCACTGCTTTTTTCACTCCAGGCCTGCATGGATCCTTGATTCCAACTAGTCCCAAGAGTGTCAAGCTGTCTTCTTTAAGCTTTTTCTGCTCTTTTAAAGTTTCATACTCTTCTTCTTGAACTTGTTTATGGGCAAAAGCAATGCACCTGAGGCTGCTCGCTGCCATTCCTTGAATAATCTGCTCGAATTTCGTCTTTTCGCCTTCATCGAGAACTTTCACCATTCCTGAAGCATCATAGAAGCTTGAGCACATTGCTAGAATCATTTCTGCAGCTCCTTTCCAATGAACATGAACAGTGTCATCAGAATTCCTCCCAATTAAAACCCCACTTCTCTTTTTCTGAGAATTGAAGGCTTCAACTTGAAGTACAGCAAAACTCTGCTTAATTTTCTCCATATCCATCTTCAAATCCATGACAGACCAAGAAAGGATTGCTTTTTCTGTAGGACTTCCTGAGAACTCATATTCTGATGATGATCCTGAAGAAGCTTTGTAAACACTACCTGTAGTGTTCAAACCAACTGCCTGATGAAACAAGTCAACAACAAAAGGCGAAATCGAAGAAACACCACCTTCATCCATAGATTCTTGACCAAGCCAGAATTTCGTCACCTTCATTTGGTTAAGCGTGAGAGTTCCTGTTTTATCAGTACAAATTGTAGTGGCAGAGCCCATTGTTTCACATGCAGAGAGTTTTCTCACCATTGCTTGATCCGCCATCATTCTCTTCATGGAATAAGCAAGAGTCAATGTGACAGCTAATGGCAAACCTTCTGGAATTGCAACGACAACAATTGTAACAGCAGCAGCAACAATTCCTACCACAGCATTTATAATATCATCCCTTTTCGTCTTGCTTCCATTGAATTCCCGGTTTCCGAACTCATCAGTTGTATTGCCTGTGAAGTAACGAACAAGCAAAACAACCAGAACCAGGAAAGCAACGGCTAACCCAACTTTACCAATTGAAGAAGTCAATTTATTCAATCGAGCTTGTAACGGCGTCGTTTCATCAGTGTCACGGCTGATTTGGCTCATCATTTGTCCCCAAGTTGTGTTCATCCCAACGGAAGTAACAAGCATCCGAGCGTAACCATCAGCCACTTTGGTTCCTGACAATAGGAACGGATTATGGTGACGGTTTACTTCAACATGGTCACTTTCCCCTGTCATGCTCGATTCATCAACTTGTAAAGAATGTCCATTTAAGAACAACCCATCAGCTGGAACTTGATCACCAATCTTTAAACAAACAATGTCTCCAACAACAATTTCAAATATCGAGATTTGTTGGCGCCGACCACCTCGTACGACATCAATTTGAATATTGTTGCTGACTTTTGATAACTTGTCAAACTGTCTGTTCTGTCTGAAATTACTTACAGCCGAAACTGCAATGACAAGAAACACGGCGACGAAAATGCTTCCGCCGTCATACCAACCTTCTTTTAAGCCGTGTTCTTTGATGCCAAATCCAAGTGAAAGTGCTGCACAGCCTAAAAGAATCATAATAGTAAGATCCTTAAAAGCTTCAATCACGAAATAGAACAAACTCTTGGTCGGCGGTTTCTTATACGTGTTGGAACCGAATGCTTCCTGTCGGCGAGCAATGTCGTCGGCGTTGCCGGAAATTCCGGCTTCCGTGTCGGTTCCAAGAGAAGAAGCCACGCCATCGACCCCATCGTGTTTCTGAAGCCTCTCGATCTTTCTGTCTTTCACAAGCTCAATCAGACTGGTTTGATCAATTTGGAAATGGCTGTTTTCTTGGATTACATTGAGTGAAACATGAGATGGTGATGATGAATGAGGAAGAACAAGATTGGGTTTTTGTTTGATGGGTGTTTGAGACTTGACAACAAGGGATGAGAATCTTCTAGAACAATAAATGGTTGTGAAAGCGGAATGCCATTTTTTCTTGGGTTTGCTAAGGGTGGAAGGATCAACATGGATTAGACATTCAAGAAAAAGCAAGTTCGATTTCAGATCAATTGTAGTCATGACGAATCACGAAAGAAGTGATCAGGATTAGCAATGCAAGAACAAGAAGGAAAAAAGAAAAAACTGTAAGAATAGAGAACCAGGAATTGAAAAGAAGGATGAAAACAAAATAAAACAGGTTCGGGAAAGAAATGAAGTCTACTAATTTGCTGTGTCAATGGAAATCAAATAAGATGATAACTACAATATATAACTATGGGCAACCGCGTTAGATACTGTTTGGTTGGAACCTGGTTCTATCCAAACTTGATACTCCACGTAATATGTTCTCTTTAGGAATAGGATAGGATTCTTTAATTCTTGGAAAACAAGTGGAAGGGAATTAAAAAAATAATTAGTACTCGGATGTTTCCTGGAATTTTGTAGGTTCGACATATTGTTCGATGATGACGACATAGTTTTTTACTTTTTTGACTACAATCAACTTATAAAATCTGTTTTTACCTAAATACTACATGTTTTAAAAGAAAACAGGGAAAATAGGTAAGAAAAGGAATAATTTCCCCTTTTTCCTTGTGCAAACACGAGGAAGCGTGGACTGGATTGGCAGTAAAATTTCCAAACTTTTTAACTAATCAAAGGATATATATTGTAGATTTATCTTATGACCAAACGCGGTTGATGACCTGTCGCGTGCACCGTGTGATGGTACCATGGACTACAACAGCAAATGTTATGTCCCCAATGAAGTAGTACTTAATTGAAATTAATAAAAGAAATCTTGGGCACTAAGGAATAACAAATAGTATTTAACAATGTAAATTGTGCACCTTTTTTGAAATTAAATACAACTTTATTAGGTAATCCTTTCATATATAATATGTAATAACAATTTTATTTTGTAAATGTAAATAAATAATATTCTTCTATCAAAATACTAGATAATTGTAATAATGATTTAAAAATTAAAAATATGATATAATCCTTTAAAGTATATAGTAACCACAATTTGTTAGGAGTCACATCGGATTTCAAATGAAGAAATTAATCTCTCTAAATTTTTCTTCTTTGTTCACAAAACTTGAATTTAAGATTTTACAGACATTTGAGATTTTTTCACTAAATTAAATAGATGTTTATTTTAAAAATCATCAATGTAACAATATTATTATTATTATTATATATATGCTAAATATCATTTGAAATACCTAGAAAATTTACCAAAGGCCTTTTTTGGGAATCCATGAGGAGGTTCTATTTGAAATTTTTTTTTTTGTCCTTTTCTATCTTTTCTCACTTGCCAAATTACTAATAAGACTCTAGGTTAGTTTCTAGTCAATTCTTAGTACCCTTGAGCCCTTCTTTGTAATTATCATTTCCTTTGACATAAAAGTTATAATAAATCATATCCCCATTATCTCTACTTTTGCTAATGAATGCTAGAATTGTAATCTTTTTTTATGCCTTTCATGTCCATATGAAGAAGATAGTGAACTTTGTTTTTGTTTAATTGCTACACACTTTAGAGGAGGAAACAAAATTAAAGTTATTGCACATGTCCATATACAAACTAATATTTACTATTTATTGCTAACTTTAAGGCATATGCTCAGTGTTTATTGCTAATATTTACTATTTATTGCTAATATTTACTAATATTTACTATTTATTGCTAATATTTAATATTTACTATTTATTGCTAACTTTAACCCATATACAAACTAATATTTACTATTTATTGCTAACTTTAAGGCATATGCTCAGTGTTAATATGCTCAATGTTTTCAAAGATGCAACACATTTAAAATCATAGTACTTTCAAACTTTCCTACTAATCAAACAATTTAATTCGAACAGAAAATTGTTTAAAAAAGTAGATTTATGAACGCCCGACGCGGCAGCGCGGGCCGATCCACTTATTATATATACTACATATTATTTTTGTAACCACGTGAAATTACTAAACGCTCCTTCTAACTTTTAACATGCTGTGACCTTATCGCCCCGTTTTAGTCTTTTCTCACATGGTTAAATATTACTAAAAAATCCTACTAAAACATTCATGATGGCTTATGCATTCATGATGACAAGCACTTTGGTTTTAATTTTAATTTTCTATTGCCTTTCACTGGTTCAAATTTCTTCTGAAATACGAAGGGTCTGTCATCATAAATGCACAATAATGGCAAGAGAAAACATTAAAACCGGGAACTTAAGTCTAAAACATTAATGCAAGGGAAAATATGGTGGGAAAACTATTAATTGCATTCTAATTCTAAAATTATATACAAAGCCAATGAATTGTAAACAACCCTCTTAATTAGGATTAGTAGGATTTTTTAGTAATTAGTCATGTGAGAAAAGACTAAAACGGGGCGATAAGGTCGCACCAAGTTAAAAACAAATCCACCAGGTAATAGCAGCAAGCAACCAAGGTAGTGAAGGAAAGTAAGCCACAGCTCCAAGTTTTATGTTTCCAATTTCAGTGTTTATGTTATTTACTTTTTAAATTATATTAAATGTTTATGGATTTTGTCTTTTCAGTTTAAGCATATGTAACTTTGAAGCAGTTTTTTTAGCAAAAATGTCTATGCCTTTGCAACAATGTACTTACTAGAAAGATTCAACTAAATCAAATTCATCCTATAAGACTTTCTCTTTACATTTTACTCAATGTAGAGCATAGCTCATATCAATCAATTTTAATGTTGTTCAACTTTTCCTACTTCTTTACATTACCAAACTGTTGCTAATCCTTAACAACATCAAACTACACCAAACTGAAGGCAATTCATATAAAAGCAACATTTAACCATTCAAATTTCAAAATGCTCAACGCACCAGCGTGAGCTATCCCTCTCGTTGTTATTATTATTATTATTATTATTATTATTATTATTATTATTATTATTAAGAATCAAACCAAGTATTACTTACAAGTTACGAAAATATTGATGTGGATGGGGATGGGAATGTGGATGTGGATATATTGAACGCAATATGCATGATGTGCATGTGAAGTATTCAATCAAAGTCCGCATAGTTGTAAATGGAGGAAAGAGAACAGCGGCTTGGTTACTAATGTAGAGAGGAAAATCAATATCGTGTCGGCAAGCTAGCATTGTAGTTAATTATTTTCAATAATATAAATTAAACCATTGAATTCAATGAAAAAGAATATATATTACGAATGATATCTAATTTAGAGCTAGTTATAATATTTATGATCAAATTGTATAGGTACATTTTTTGGGTACATAATTGTATAGGTACATTAATCCTTTAAGTATTCAACTCTACGAAATAGCAACTTCAATGTTATTATACTCAAATAAGTAAAAAATTAACCGGTAGGTATGGAAGAGTATGATTCACATTAAACATTTTAATAAAGTAATGATCAAAAGTATATATAAAGTATTATCCAGCCACGTAGACGTGGGTTTAGGGTTCTGAATATTGTTATAGGAAGAAGATTACTTGATCTCTTATTGCACGTAACAAGAGAAATGCACATTATAAGGTGTGTTTGGTGACATTTGTAGAAACAATTTCCTTTGTGAAACTCTTTCTTGCTCATTCTTTTCCCGTTTCCTGGAATGAGCACGTAATGAAAATGCAGCGAAACGTTGGGAACTTGAAATAATACACTGTTTGGTCATTGTTCCTCTTCCTCCTTGGTTAAGGCTTTGACTTTGACTACAGCCGTTGCCTCGTTTAAAATTAGAAGAAATAAGGTATTTAACTGACAAATTTACCCAATGAGATATAAGATTTGGGCCTCTAACCCAATTAGCTGAGAAATAACAAATTTACCCAATGAGATAAGATTTGGGCCTCTAATCCAATACTCTTAAATGCTCAATTCAGTTGGACCCTTTGGGGAGGTTTGATTGGGCTCCTTAATATGCTTATGATATTGTCAGCCCATTAAAATTAAAATCGGAAAAACCCATGTGAGATTTGAGAATATTTTTCAGTTATGTACTATACCCAATGCATAATCATAGCATTTCCTCAATAATAATAATAATAAAATAATAATATCTCCGTTAATTGTTGAATTAGATGCAGCCGTGGTCCATTTCTTAAAATCTCCTATGACAAACTCACATTCTTGTTATGTGATTGTTTACAGATTATACAGGGTGATTGGATTGTGGAAATAAGGCATATCTTCCGAGAAGAGAATCGGTGTGTAGATGGCTTGACGACGTTGACACATGAGGCTGCGTATGGAGCTACTATTTGCAATGAGCCGCCGGATCAAATTGCGCACATAATAGAAGATGATCGGGTCGGAATTGGCACGTTAAGACCATAGTTCAACACTTTACTTTTGGCTGTTCTTATGTATCAAAAAAATAATAGGAGTAATAATAATATGATTTGTTGATTGATGCCACCTAAGAGATATGGAGAGCCAATCTGTTCCCATATATCAGAAACACTTCTTAATTTCTGTGCACAAAGCTTTTCTTTTTTCTTGTTTTTTTTTTTTAATTTAACTAATTTAGTTTGATTAGAAGCAAATGGCAAAGTCATTAGCCTCCCAGATGCTATAATCATTTCAATGGCTAATCTTTTTGTTAAACAAGTGATTATGGTGGATATCCACCCACCATTCCTGCTATTCCCTTCCCCTCCCCACAAAAGATGGCAGCAGGGTCCAATTTTTTTTAGCTTTTGAGCTTATTCAAAGGTAAATCATTTATTAAAAGCAAATGCACTACTATGATTAGTCTAACCATTAAAAAATCAATACCTTAGCCACCCTGCAACAACAAGCTTTAAGACCAAGAAATGTTCCAAAAACAAGACCCACCTCTTATCACTACAATTATTCCATACCCATTACAAGGTATATAGAATTGCTATATAATCTAAAGCTGGCCAATCCCATTTCATTCTGGCCAAAAAAAAATCCCATTTCACCATATTTCTTAAACAAGCTAGTAGATATAATTTTGAGTAGATTTAGATATTGGAGATGTGTCTATCTGATAATTGACTAGTTCTTCTGGACCATAAAACTTTCAAAGTTTGCTGGGTTTCCATTCTCTTTTACAAAAAAGAAAGAAAAAGAAGACTTTGGATTCTAATCATGTCCCTATACCCATCCTTTTGATCATAAGGGTGAAGCTTTGGACAACCATGTAGGACCTTTCTCCATATGCTTTTATCAATTTTCAGACTAAAAATTTGGTGTTGATTTGAGAAAAATGAGGCTTTTCACCATACTTTTCTCCATTGTCTAACATCAGCCGACCTTGAATCCAACTCATTTTTCAGCTTGGCAAAAAATTATACTAAAAGGAAGGGTACCCTAAAAAACACTACAGCAGGGCGCAGGCAATATCTGATGAACATCCCTAGTGCATATCTGCAGCACTTAGAGAAATGAATGCCTATAAAGATTATATATTAACCTATTTGTTCTTCCAAGATTACCTAGGATTTAGAATAATCCCATTTAAGAAATCAGCTCACCATAATTTTATGTCTGAGAAAGTAATAGGTACATTTGAGTCGCCGACAGTGAACATGATTTAGGTAATATAGTCCTAATGAACAGGACAACTATAAAGTTTATGGTCTATTGAGTGTCAATGTCACATAGAAAAGGAAAGGGAAGATTGAGGCAAATGTTGTGCTACTTTTATTGAGAAATATCATACATCTCAATTAGGCTGACAGGTGACCCAACTTAGGCTTATGCTTTAAGCAATACCAATGAAGTAACCAATTCATCAACTGCTATTAACACCCTGGCAGGATCACAGAAAATCAAGCTGTACTCTGAATGCCTTTATAGTTACTTGCATGTGAATATCATCATCATAATGGTAAGGTTTTTTCGGAACCCGGATATTTTGAATTAGCCTCCCTTTTTACTTCATATACTTAAACTAGAAAGTCTCTGGTTATTATAGTGGACTGTGTGCCCCAAAAGCATTATTTATCTTCCTGCTTCATTATATTCAGGGCTTGCAGAATTGAACATGGGAAATGAAATGGGGAACAACACATCAGGATTGCAGGGTAAGCATTGAATCTTTCCTGTTTCATTATTACAAAGTTTTTAGTATGTAAGTTAATGTTTTAGCTACTTATTATAATGCTGGTTTACTATTTCAGTTGAAGATAACATAACTCAGGAAAAATCTCAGCAAGAAGTTGCTGCTGCAGATGATGTCAAAGGACAAAATTATGTAGCTCCTGTAGCTCAAGACAAGGATTCTCAAGGAAAAGAGACAGAATTTGCTTCTGCTGATATAGGGAGAGAAGATCACAGTGTTGATGAACAAAAGTCATATGATAAAGGTTAGTACTAAATGCAGCTTTATATTTTTACATGCTAAAAATATGCCATGCCTTCTTGATTTATCTATTTGCATTTTGATGGGCTAATGCAGAACTCAAAGAAGATAACATGAAAACTGAAGGTGAGAAACCTCTTCAAGAAGCCGGTCGAACAGATGATGTAAAGGGACAGAATCATGAAGTTGTTGCATCTGAAGATGCAAATAACAATGAAAAAGAGACAGGTTTGGCTCCTAGTAATCTGGAAGTGGCAGAACCTCATGATGACAAACAGAATCAGGATGAGAAAGGTTAGTTAGTGAAGTATTTTCTTTCAGATTGGTCCTTATGATTACCAAAACTTGTTTTTCTATATTTATAATGATTGATGGAATGGTGCAGGAGAAGATAGTAACATGATTCCTGAAACCAAGGAACAATCCTTGCAAGAAGCTGCTACAAATGAAGCAAAAGGACAAGATCATTTAGTTCCCGCGGCGGCTGAAGTTATGAAATTTCATGAAAATGAGACAGAGTTGAATTCTACTGAACCTGATAGCATGACATCTCCTCATGTTGACAATCAGAAGCAGGATGAGAAAGGTTGGTACACAAAGTACATCTTGCTTGCTGATAAATCTGTCTATATACAATTGCAAAACCTCAGCATCAACCTTACTAAAATATATTTTCCTACTTTAATGATACAGAAGATAATAGCACAAATCTTGAAGCTGACGAAAAATCCTTGCAAGAAGCAGCTAGTGAAAATGAAGTAAAACATGAAGCTGACTTAGTTCTTGCACCTGGAGAGGAAAATAATCATGAAACTGAGACAGGGTTGGTTTCTATTGAAGATAAGAAAGGTTAGTAAATATGTAACAGTTTGCTTGCCAACATGTTATAATTCCAATGAACTACACAAAAGAATTGAGGATCACACTTGGTAAATTATGTTTACATATGTAATTCATAATGTTTTTGGACTAGTGCAGAAGAAGATAGTAAAATTAAGGATGAAGCTAATAGCAAATCCTCAAATGAAGCTGTCAACATGACAGATGATGTAGAAAGACAAGATCATCTAGTTCAACCAATTGAAAATGAGACAGGGTTGGTTTCCACTGATCCTGAGGGAACAGCAGATTCTCATGTTGACAGTCCAAAACAGGATGAGAAAGGTCAGTAAATGCAGTAATTTATAAATTTTCCAATATATGGTTTGTCTATTTAGTATTTACCATCCTGATTGATGCAGGGGAGGACAAAGAAAATGACGAAACCCGCGAAAGAACTCCCACTATAGAATCTCATGCAGATGATATTGAAGTAAAAAACTTAATAATTCCTGCATCTGAAAGTGAAGGTTCTAATAAGGTGGAGGCAGAAGCAGAATTGGCTTCTAGTGATGCAGTGGTAGCAGGACTTGAACATACTCTTGATAACCAGACATTAGAAGGGCGAGGTTGGGATTTTCTCATTAGTAGTTTGGCATTTGTTTGAGTTGCATATTTCATCTGTTCAATCTAGCAACCAGTTTTAAACATAGTTTGATCCTTTCATGTTTACAGAACAAGGAGAAACTGAACTTCATCCTCCAGCTGAGTCTACAAAAGTTGAGGCAAAACCAAGTCAAGAAATTAGTGAAGGCAGGGAAATGCAAGCAGCCTCTCAAACCAAAAACTTGGAAGATCATGAGATGCATCGAGAATCAAATTCGGAGCAAAATCTATCCGAAACGGTTGATCATTTTGAGGATCAGAATTCCATGATGACAGGTTAGCAACTCTTCTTCAGTGAGTATTAGAAGATACTGATGAATCACAAATGTCTAATATAATATGTCTTAAATCTTACTATAAAAGAAATCCACCTTATAATCCTTTGATTCTTATTTTGCAACAGAGAATGAGGGGGCTAGAAATTCAATTTCTGATGCAGTGTCTTCTACTTCACATGATTTAGTACCTCATCAGGAACCATCTGTTCTAGAGCCTGAACAATCTAAGTTGGCAGAAACTGAAACTGAGCAACATGGAGAAGTATGCAATGAGCCACAGAAAAGTGAGCATATGGTCATATCATCTTTAACAAGTCCAGATCAGCAAAATGGTTTCATTTCAGATTCTGGCGTATCAACCGAAATGGTTGAGAGTGCTTTTGTTGATTCCAGTCCAAAGGTAGAAAAGGGAATGGATGACATTTTGGTAGAAAAGAAGGCAACCAAAGAATTGAGCAATGAAGAGAGATTTGAACTTGAAGATGGGAATAATATAAATGATGATAGTGCCACTGCAATGACAGATTTGCCTAATGAATTTGGAGCCAAATGCAATGGAGAGTTGCCAAGTGAGATGAACTCAATTAGAAATGATTCCCCTGAATCACATGTAGAAGCTATTCTGTCAGATGAGGCACAGATTTTCCAACAGGAAGTCTCCAAAACTAATGGAAATTTCTTAGTTCCTGGTCAAAATGCCATATTAGCAAGGGAAGAAGCAGAAAATGGAGACATGAACAAGTCTCATTGCAAAACTCAATCTGTAGAGTCAGTTGAACAATCAAATGGCAAGGAGTCTGAGGAAGGATCAAAGCCTGATGAACCAAAAGCCTCTCTACCTCAGTTTATGATGAACAGCTATGAGAGCAAGGAAAAAAGATGCCTGCTCGATACTAATTGTGATTCTAATAGTAAAGGCTGTCAATTTGAGGAGGCAAAGATTGTTGAGAATGGTCACCATGTTGATGTGCCAATAAACAACAAGAATGAAGCTACTAAGGAACAACAAAAGGACTCATCAGGAAATGAAGTTCATTTGGTCACTCACACTGCAATGGTTCCTACAGGTACATTTCTCACACATAAGGAATTCAAAGAAGAAGAATCAGAAGAGAAGAAAATTATTGAAGAAATTGTGGAAAAAGATGAAGGTTCAGTTGCCAATGGAAATACTACATTGAGAAGAGAAAAACCTGCTATTGCTAATGGTGATCATTACCAACAAGAAACTGTGGGAAGACTCAGCAACGAATCAAGTCCTGATAACATAAGCATTCATGCTGAAATGCGGAAATCCCCGAGCTTTAATCTTGATCTCCGAATTGATGCAAGACCAGAAGAATCCGACCAAACCCCATTGCTGTATCAGGACAAGACAACAATTGACGACAGCTTCTCAAGCCAAGCTGATCATGTTGCACTTGGAAAAGTAACAGAATCAAAGACAGAGTATAAGGAAAACTCATTCCATTACGAAGAAGCAATGCAAGTGGAAGAGAAAGTTGTAACACTCGAAAGAAGTGATTCCGAGAAGTCAAAAACTCCATTCCTCGGATTCCTCAAAGAAGAAGAAGAAGAAGCTCAATTGTTGGTCACACCGAAAAATCAAGACAACCCTTCTGCTACAAACAAGGCTGCAATTAAGGTTTCAATAAAGGAAGTTGCGTCTGCTTCACAAAAAGGTAAAGAGAAACGCAAGCCTAAGGTTTCACTATTTGGCACCTGCATGTGTTGTGCAACTGTGATCAATTGAACAGTTGATAATATTTGGAATGATTTTTCCCATTTTCCCCTGTTTCATTTCCTTTTTCTTTTGATTGATTTGATTGGGTAATTGGTTTTCCTTTTCTTTTCTCCAAATCAAGTTTTCATAAAAATGGAGTAGTTTTGGTGGAGGAGATCAGCTGTGGGTTATAATTAAATTATTTGAGATGAAAATCATATGATATATAGAGAGAGTGAAATAACTTTGTAACTATATTGTACTCCATATGACTGAACTTAATTTGTTTTCTTTTTCCTCCCTTTTTGGCTTTCTGTATTTAATTTGTATAGACTTACAGTGGCCCTGTAATGTAAGTTTATGTTGGATTGAGGAGAGATTTTTATGGGAAGAGAATTGTAAGTTTTGTTGCCTTGTGATTGCAATATTTATTCATTTTATTTTTATCAGTGTTGCGAATAAACAAGTCTAAAATAATAAACAAGAACAAGAAGATTTTACGTGCCTCGATCAATTTGATCTACGTCCACGGGCAGAGAGATTCTTATTAATTTTGGGAGAAAACGATACATCAAGAATACAAGATATATACCCCTTATATAAACATAGGGTACTTAGTCTCTATTAGGATTAGGAGAACTAAACCATACCGCGAGGGTTGAACCCCTACACCTGTTCTGCGTCTTCCCCACATGAGGTCAGTGCTGGGCTGCGGTTTCGGGCCTTTGGCCCGATCCCTCCGCTTCCATCACAGACCTCCAGGAAAAATCCACAAGATTCGTAGCTCCATAAATATCGGGTTGGGTCATAATTCGCGTCGGGTTAACAAAAATTCCAAACACAAATGACAATTAGTATATATAATAACAAAATGAGAAATACTATGAAATTTTCTACTTTCTACCTTGTAATTGATGAATTTGAAGGCTTTCATTTATAATTTACTATTACTATATAAAGTGATGGTCTTATGGATTCAAGTCCGTGGGAGTTACCACGTAATCGAGGCTAAATCACACGTACGATCATATATTCATGTGAATTTTAAGTTTACCGTATAGTATTTTAAATGAATTTTAGTTTAGAATGTGAAATTTTTTAAAATTTTGTATTTACTGAGGTAGAAGTTCAACATAAAGTTTTCGTACCAAATAAAAAAAATTTTGTTCAATTAAGGATCTTAATAATTAAGATACAATTCGAGCATGAAGTTTAGCTCATTTTTTTTTATGGGTAGATATAGACTTCTAAACATTGGGTAAACCTAAAATTCACATGAATATATGATCATATGTGTGATTTAACCTCGATTACGTAGTAACTCCTACGGACTCGAGTCCATAGGACCATCAATCTTACTATATATATTATATGTATATACACCATGTTTTTCATGACAAATGGGAATATTAATTAAGGTTTTTATATTGTTGATTCATTGGTTTAATATAATTTTACACTCAAGAAATTTTTATAGAAAATTTTAATTATTGTCTTATTTTAAGGTTGTTAGATATTCCTAGTCATCTGTGTGTGAATTACATTAGGATAAGACAAATATATATAGGGAAAAAGAAAAAGACTTTTGAGAAATGTAGATGAATTTCCTCCTCTACCTATTTTTGATTCCCTCCAATTTGGGTTCATTAAAATTTTCTTTTTTTTCTTTTTGGATTTTTTATTAAAATTTTCTTCCATCACATGACTTTGATTGTTTATGCTCTCAAACACCAATAAAACAGGAGTTTAACCAAAACGAAAAATTCTTAGTATTTTCCTCCTTTTATCCGCGTATTGACATTTGACTCCCGACTTCCTACCTGCTTTCTCTTTGTAATTTTGTTTGATGAAACATTTTCGTGCTTTTTGGAACCAAACAATAGCGAAAGGCTAATGTGAAATGGACAATTATATTTATCCAAAAAAAAAAAAGAAGAAATGGACAATTATATTTATCCAAAAAAAAAAAAGAAGAAATGGACAATTATAGTACACATAAAATTTTGCTTGGAAGTTGGAATGTTTATATTCAAACCGACCATTAATCTTCAGTCAAAAGTCGGAACAATTCTAAAATTTTAGTTCGATGAAATTCTTTGGTTGGGGGTAATCTTTGATCAATTGTGGTGATTTTGGCAGGTGATCTCAGATCACCCTGTTTGGTTATACTTTTTGTTTAGTGTGGTAATCTGGATTACCCCCTAATCACCCTTATAAGGGTGATCTGGATTACCAAACGCCTCCAATAGTTGAATGATCGTCCTATGAACTCGAGTCCGTGGGAGTTACCATGCAATCGAGGCCAAATCACACGCATCATCATATATTCATGTGAATTTTAAGTTTACCCAATGTTTAGAAGTCCATATCTACCTATAACATAATAAAAAATTTATTTGGAGCTAAATTTCATGTTCAAATCATATTTTAATTATTAAGACCCTTAATTGAACAAAAGAAAATTTTATTTGGTACGAAACTTTTATGTTGAACTTCTACCTCAATTAAATACAAAATTTTAAAAATTTTCACATTTCAAACTAAAATTCATTTAAAATACTATATGGTTAAACTTAAAATTCACATGAATATATGTCAAAAAATAATAGTACTAAATTAAATGAAAGAAAATAGAATTAAGCAATGGCAAAGCCGTATATGTCAAAATTGGGTACCCTTCAAATGCATTTTAAGAAGGCAATAGAATATATTGATTTTTTTTAATTGAGGCTCCTAGGGATTGATCTCAAAGCACTGTTACTAAGAATCAAGCACTCTATCAATATGTTAAATGCCCGATGACTATATTGATTGATTAATAATTAATTTAACTTATGATTATCGACATGGGACAACAATTTTACATAATTCCTTTAAACCTTATTAGATTATATGATACCAATAATAAGGTTTACTTTGTTGTAGACAAATAGTCATTCGGTGTAAGGTACTTCATCGACATCTTATGCTAAAAAACTAAAACAAAATACATAGGTTTACTTTGTCTTTGTGCCAAATTCACTATTTCTCTTGGAATGAATGAATAGATCTTTCATCTCTTCAAAAAATATGCAAATTGTGTCTAGAATTACAAGAATAAAATGAAGAAATATCTCTCTCATATATGTTGATAATGATACCTCTCATCATCAGGGCAAAATGAAGAAATATTCAAACAAAAGCTAAAAGGTAGGTAAATTGCCAAGTCATTTTAATTAACTTTTGGTCATTGGACATCATATGACTACAACAACAAAAAACAAAAGAGAGAAACAAATATTAAGAGGGATTACTTCTTAATCATAGAAACAAAACGAATTTTGAATACAAAAATTAATAAAAATATATATCTTTAATCAAATCGCTTGATCAATGAAGAAAACATTTTTTTCCCTCATCCAACGGTTGTCATCATTTTGACAAATTCTTCATAATTAACCTGACCATCACCGTCCAAATCAGCTTCTTTGATCATCTGCTCAACTTCTTCATCAGTTAATTTCTCACCAAGATTGATCATGACATGCCTCAGCTACACACAATCAAAACAGTAATGGAAAAATTAATTAATTAATTTAGATTTAGATTCTTTTTCAATCATATATAAAAATTAAATTAATCAGATACAAAACCCCAAATGCAATGTCCTATTAAAAATATGGTTACTATTCATTGCATGCAAAAAACATTACAGCCTATCACCTAAAGGGATGCCCACATGAAAATTTATTTGAACTAGGTGAAAACATGTGAAATACCCATATAAACAATTTGGATTTTCCTCTTTTGAGTGCAAATTCCAATGTAAAACATTGTAAATAAGATATCAAAATCTCTTAATTTAACATATGATTTGTCCTTGTTATTAATCTCTTTCTTTTCTTTATTCCCCCTCATGCCAGCTATTACCATTATGTTAGAAAAGTTTTTAAACATAATACTAAGTCAATAGCAATGGCGGATGGCCCCATAGCTAGCTAGTTGTATTTTTCATACTTTTCCAATAAGCTAAAAGATGTAAGACCAAGTAAAAAGTATTCAAATTGATTGGATGCTTTAATAAAAAGGTTTTTAGATTGAATTTTAATTTTCAATTCAACATATTTCATTGAATAAGGTATAGGGTTAAAACTTAAAAGTTAGTAAAACCTTGGAAGTAAAAGCAAATTAAAAAACAGAAAAGTTGGGTTAAATCACTAAATGAAGGAACGTATGTTAATGTATTGCTTGGAAATGTTCATTAAAAGTAAAATGGACAAAAGGAAAAGAAATAGTAGAATCAAAATTTACCTCAGTAGCTGAGATATAGCCATTTTGATCCTTGTCAAAAACTTTGAAAGCCTCTTTAAGCTCCTCCTCTGCATCAGTTTCCTGGGGTTTTTTTTTTTTTGACAGAAACAAGTTTCAGTATATTTCTAACTGCATTTGTCATAATGAAAATAGAATTGCAAAACCAGTAAAATGTTTACATTAATTACAAGGGTTTGTTTAATTTACCTTCATTTTCTTGGCCATTAAGTTCAAGAACTCTGTAAACTCAATGGTTCCATTTCCATCAGCATCAACTTCACTTATCATGTCCTGAAGCTCTTCCTCTGTTGGATTTTGATCCAGGGATCGAATCACCGTTGCCAATTCTTCCACAGTAATGCAACCTAATAACAAAACATCAAAACAAACATCATTAACATAAAACAAGTTACAAATATACTAGAATTCTGCTGCATTTTTAAGTTTAGAATTATGGTAGTTAAGAGGAAAAAGAAAAAAAAAACCTACCATCCCCATCTTTGTCAAAAAGACAGAAGGCTTCTTTGAACTCAACAATCTGTTCTTCAGACAGTATATCTCCCATTTTTGTTTGGTTGCCTGGAAAATAAAAACCTGAAGGAAAGTTGGGACAGATAGATGTTTGAGAGAGAGACAGAGGGAGGCAGAGAGGAGAAGAGTATGTGTGTATGTTGAGTATAGCTAAAGCTGAGCTGGGTTTATGTAGAATTCCAATGTAGGGTAGTTTAGGGAACTTTTCTTTGTTAAAATATTTTAATTTAAATAAAAATTGAGTTTAATTAATAATCAAAGTCAAATCGAGCTTATGACTTTATTAAGTTGGTTGTTACAGTACACTAATGTAAATATATGGGCTATGGCAAATTGGCAATGGCATGCAATGTGCTTTTCTCTCTCTCCACTCTCCAGCCGTCTAATATAAGATTTAATAATATAATTTATTATTTATCATATTTTCCTTTCTTTTAAAGGACTTGATTTATCAATGCTTGTTGCATAAGTGAAAGATATTTGATGTATTTTAAGTAAAGTTTTTAATTTGAGTTTTGTAAGAATAAGTAGTAAAAATAGATATTAAGAGAGATTTCCGTACTATAAGTCTAAAGTAACTCGACTGAATATCAAATATCGGATGTATTTAAAGTAAAGTCCGATTAGTCGAGGTTTAATATGTTTTTGAATACCGATAAAACTTATAAGAAAAGCCACTTAGATTGGTTGATTTAGCCAAAGGAAAATTTAAAAAAATGTTAATCTACCTAGTGTTAGTAGATTAGAGAATAAGAAATGGGGAATTAAAATGTAAAGACAGCTGTAAGGGTTTGATGTTTAGGAGACAAAACTAGAAAAGCATTCAAAGTAGACAAAGTATGGGAGGGAGACTATGGGGAGATGTGAACACTGAAACACTATTTTTCAACCCCAGAAAGCACGCTGCGTTGCTTGCACGAGCCGATCCAGAGCCATTTCAATTTTAAAGCCCTTCTTTTTAAAAAAAAAAAAAAATCCTATTTTCGTTCAACATGGTTGAATTACACGTGTTCTCTTTTCTAATCTTTTTCTTTGCATACCTTTCTCGATTTTTTTGTCACGTCGATAGGATTACTAATTTGGTTTCAATATTAAAACCCCTACTTGGTATTTAAGTTTTGGATTCTATAAAAGAATATAAATTATGGGGGTTTTTTTTTTCTCTTTCATTTTGGTCATTTTTTATAATTCATTTAAGTAGGGATCTTTAAAGAGAAAAAAAAAATGACAACCAAATAAGTCAATAAATAAAGAAAGGAGGACTATAAATGTGCATGGCTGTCCACGCGGTTTGGTTTGTTTAGTGTATTTATATGCTTAGCCTTTTGGCCTTTGAGTACGGTTGTACTCTTTGAAATTTGTGGCAAAGTTAGATTATTATTATAGAAATAGAAAACTTAGGATATAAATAAATTACTATATAAAATATAATCTTAGAATCTAGATTGCTAATTAAAAAAAAAGTCTCTACTTAGCAAAGGAGTCGACACAAAATTAACACGTAAAGGAGATATTAAAGTTGAAATAGAAAGAAGACATAGGCAGAGGCAGAGGCAGAGGCAGAGACAGAGTCATGGTCGACAGTTTAGACTTTGATTTCAACCTTCAAACTAAAAACCCATGCTGGAAATTCTACATGGAATGGAATTAATTGACTTTGTGGAAAATTTTGGGATTTATTTTCTGACTGAATCAGCTTGCTTCAGGTAATCTTTTGGGGGCTTAAGCCTTAGCATTGAATTGTGTGATTTTGATTAAATGGTGTTTGGTTTATTGTCAGAATTTGGAAACCCTTTTTTTGAGAATTTGCATAGGCCCGAGCCCAATTGAAGTTATGAGAATACACATTACTCTCTTCAAAGTTTGTAGAGGTCCTAGCCAACTGAACTGACCCTCTCTCTTTTTCGGCCATGACCAAACTCCAAAACCTATATTTCTGATCTTTTAAAGATGACATGGAAATTTATTTTAGAACTAATATCCAAATTGGGTCTAAACCTTTATAAACTTACTCAATTTGAGTCTAAATCTTTAAATGTGACCAAATTGAGTCTAAACATTAGCAAATTGCACCAAATTGGGCCTATTTTAGACGGAAATTTGGAAAAAAAAAACAATATATAAGGAGAGTGGGGGAGGCAAACATGTAAAAGCAATGCGAAATGATGGATAGAAATGCACATTGCGGCTTTTGTTAATTTATACATATATAAAATGTGATTAATTATCACAATATATTTCTATTGCAGATTAGGCGTCAGTTTTATCATAACTTATAATTAATATATTAAATTATCAATTTTACTAATTAAAAGAAATTGGTAATTTGTAATTTTAAAACCCTAAATATTCAATAAAATTTAAGAATACATGTTATACTAAATTTAATTAGTACTAGAAATATATTACTAAATTTAATTAGTATTAAAAATATAAACACTCAGATGTTTCTACCGTAATTGAATCAATAATAATAAAGTAAAATATTGGGTGTGAAATACTTAAACAAAAAAAGTTGGGGAATATAATTTGATAACATAATATATATATAGTCATAAATTCAAAATAAAAGAAGAAAAAAGATAGAGAAAAATATTATTTAATGCTTTTATTTACTATTCTTTAATTCAAGCATTAACGAACTCAAAAAAAATCCATGCATTAATTAACTATTTTTGTTTTAGTAAGAATGAAACACTTCATCATAAAATTTTATAAATATTTGAGAAAAAAATATATATAAAATGCTAAGTGGCATAGTACATATATATATAAAAAACCATTATGGACTATACTCAGTGAAACTAACATATATTTCTGTGAAAATGCAATGTAAATCCAGCATTTTTCAAAAAGTGTTCCATTGTTATCTTTTATATTTTCCATGATAATTTTAACACTGCAATGGGCCAATTGTACAAGAGATCAGATCAGTCAACGCAATTTCTGTCCCATTTCTTCAGAGCATATCTCTCAAATCAGGATACAGAAAGAAAAAGAGAGTTCCTAGTAGATCATTTTTGATTCAGTGCAACAACATATTCTAATCTAACAAGGGAAAAGGGTTTTTGCAGAGTGAGGGTAAAGTTTCCACTTATTATCCTACTTGGATAACTCACATGGCTAGTCACAAAAATCTTGGGAAGAGAAGCAAATAAACAGTCAGATAGAGCAGAAGAATTTGACTAATGTTTTTCCAATTCTCTCATTTCATATAGGCTGGCCCTTTGGAACAATTTGATCTTTGATCCACATGTATATTGGAACCAGCACATAGTAGGTAGCTGCCATTGCCCCAAGAAGGAGCCGCAAGAGGAACACAAATGGATTTACTGGTTTCTTCACATCCTCTGCCTTTGGACCAAGCTGCAACATGATTTCTACCCAGTTAGTACAATAGGAGGAACAAAATTTCGATTAGTTTAAGTTCATAAAATAATTACAACATTTTTGTGTTAAATGTCCACCAAATTTGGCCAAAAAATCAGTAGGGAAGAAGCAAAAACTCTTGAATCTAAAAGCATAGAGATGGAAAAAAGTGCAGAAAGGTAAAACAAGCTAGATATCTTAAGGTTGAAGATGAAAAGGAGCTAACTGAAGACAAAGGTGAAGTTAGTACAGAATTAGAAGAACAATAGTATATTTCCTTGATTCTTCCCTCAAAAATCTTTCATGCATAACTGTTATTATGCATATGAAACAACAGTACTAAATAGATCACGCAGTATGATTATTTTGAGGAATTTGTAAATAAGCACTGGAGTTGAATATTGGTCTTTCACAATCTGACTATATGATGTTAATTAAATAAAACCACACATATCTAGATATACAAACAATCTAAAGATGGAAGGTAAGCTACCTGCAGTGGAGAGTCTCCTGATAAGGGCTTCACTCCCGTCACAGAGCAACCCATGATCAAGCCATGTCGTCGGACACCGCGATACCATTTTGGACCAATCCTTTTCAGTTTCACATCTTTAAAACCAGCCTTTTTAAACCATTCTATGTACTCTTCCTCTTTTGGAAACAGCATCCACATATCTGCAAAAAACTGAGACAACCAGAATGTTGGATACACAGGACCTATAATACAGGCTTTCCCTCCTATTTTCAGTACCCTGTAAGCTTCCTTGATCCCACGCTGGGGGTCTGGCCAGTACTCAATACTGAGGAACACAAACATAAGAAGACATAATATCAGAGACAAGCTCTACAAAGAACTTAAATAGTATATGGCTATAGAATGTTTACATATATAATTTACACATCTAGAATACTCAAACTAGAAATCCAATTTAACAATTCCCTAAATATTGCTTATAGACAAGACATGAAATTTATTTTGCATCACTGCCAAAAAATCGTTGCAAATTTTATACTAAAAGGAAAGGACATGGAGAAATTACCTCCCTGCAGACACATAACGGTCGGCATAGTTAGTAGGAAAAGGAAGATCCTCTGCATCGCCTTCAATTATCTTGCATTCCTTCAAAGGTTCCTTCTGCTTGGCCTTGGCAAGCTGGTGAGGAGACTGGTCAAGAATTGTGACATTCTTAGCATCCACATGCTTCACTATACCAAGAGTAGTGAACCCTGTTCCGCCCCCAACATCTACTACAGTCATATTCCTATCATAAAGATCAGCAGGCTCAAGCGCTTCATCGCGCATATCCTCTGTCCAGTGACCAGGGTTTATGATATGATCATACACTATTGATAGAAACCTATAAAACCAAAAAGCTTCCTTCTTGTGTTGTATGAACCTAGGCTGAGAAGCAGGCCTTGAAGATGAGATACTGCATCTGGGTGTCAAGACTCTACTCTTTTGGTTCTTACTGTAAGATAGAAAACCCTTCTGGGGCAAGCACCTAAAATGGAAATTTGACCCCACAAACCCTACCCCTGTTGGGGCTGCTCCATTAATGAGCTTGAGATTTTCAGCTCCAATGAGCATTGAAGAAGCCATAAAAGGATAAACCAGTGAAAACCCAGAAACAGCAAAGCCTAAATATCTGCTATCACTCAGTGCATGTAATGAAAATAATTCAGCAAAATGGAACCCACACGAAATATCATCTAAACATTAGCACTGGAAAGAGAGACTGGAATTAAAATTGCTTACAATTTAAGTGCAGGAGGCCTGGAGATGATGGTGACTTTGAGAAATGAAGAAATGCCACAAAGGAAGAAGGATTAAGAGCTTCCCATTTCAGAAATGAATTGGAACCACTCGTTATGGTGGTTGTTATACACTGACTACTGACTACTCATCAAAGGAATACAGGCAAACGGACCTCGCATGAAAAAGACAACCTGCTGGGCCCCTTATTTCTGTCTTCCTCCTCTACCTTGTCCCCCATTGATTTCATACGGTACCGTTTCAATGGTCAAATTGTTTTTGGAATTTGGCCATTCCCGTTACCACTTACCAAGTTACCATCATCACTCATTTTTCATCACTCATTTTACAAAGAAGAATGAATTTCACAATTGACGCTGAAATATGAAGGAAATCAGCAATGGAAGCTGTTATGAGAAATATATTCCTATTGTTGTTCTTTCAAAACTCTAGTTTCTCTTCTCCATGAGGAACTATGGCTACTTATTACATTTTACCTCTATATGAAATTTGTACATAGGAATATGTAAACGACTTTGAGAGATTTATTGTTCGGAGTCGGACATCTCAGATGGCTTCTTAACCTCTCGCAGCTGCACCGAGTTTTCAAAGCAGTGGTAAAAGCCATAGTGAGGGAATCGCTCATACCAAGTCTCTTGCCCAACGTGGGTGTCCCAGTGCTCCCCACTGCTACTCTGCCCATATTTGTGAACCCATCCAGAGCCATTGTGGTGCTCACCCCAGGTGCGGTTCCAGCGATCTCCATATTTCCCTTGCCACCATGTTTCTCCTTGCTTTACACCATGGCCATTGGAATCAAAGTGTTCATCCCATTTGTCACCCCATTTCGCCCAACCATCTCCTTCGCAGCGTTCTGCCCATTTGTCCGTGTATTTCACACTGCCACCATATCCATCATACTGTTCACCCCACCTGCCAAAGGGTGCAAAATTATGTGATCAAATGAAAGTGGAAATTTCATTTAGTTCAAATGAATGAATGATAAAATAAGAAAACGTTGCTTTGGGGCTTGGTTCATTTCTTGGCATTTCAGGACTGTGTTCAATAGACTGACAGAGAGTATCCAAAAGTAATCCCTAATATCCATAAGTCTTTCCAACCCTTAGACAAAATCGACAAAAAACTGTGAAGGTTATGAGACAAGGATTTAAGCATTTCAATACTTATGGAAGACTTGACAGTGAACGACACTTGAATCAACCCAGGAAATGCTCTAGTAAGAAATATGACCAGTATAGAACTAAACAGATTCTTGACGATAGAAAGAGTTGCAAAATCATCCAAAATGCATATGAATTTTAGTACCTTTCATGCCAAACATGAGCATGACCATCCTCAAGGGGTGTGTTTGGGTCAATGCTGCACCACTTGTCAGCCCATTTCTCAGATTTTCCAGATGCATCATAATGCTCCCACCATTTTTCTTGCCACTCCTCACCTTTTGCATTCTTTCCCCATTTATCAGCAGTCTTTTCAAGATGTACAAGCCCACCACTCTGCACCAGTGAACACTTTCAGAGTTGTTTCCCTTTGACAATACTTCAAACGAGATTCTCATCAAAAAAACATTTTAGCATTTTTTTTATTGGACTGCTTTGAATGAAAACCTAACACTTAATGGTGCAATACGTAGACAAAAAGGGATCAGAAAAATTGTCATCAATAGCCTTTGAACTAGACATGAGATTCTCAAAACAGCAGCAAAGAAATTAATCATGCTAAAAAAAAGACTATCTATCTAAATTTCTTCACAAAACAAGGATATGTCTGATATGTTAGTTGGAGTTCCTTCTCCCTCTAACTTTGTTCTGTCTCCCCTTTTTTGGAACTCTTTTTTCTCTTTAATATAGGGAGGATGTTTGCCATCTGGCTTGAATCAAGAGGTTGGTTGGGGAAACATGGGTAGACATCTTAGGTTTAAGCTGCAATACTCTCAAAAGAGAGAAAGATGTTCGCAAATATTAAAAAAAGTTTCAAACAGACACACAAGCTAACCCTCTACACATTAACCTCACATTCATTTATTTTACCTTAATTATACAACATCCAATCCCAACCGTTCATTGAACAAGGTTCCATATATACTTACATGAAGCCCATACGCTCAGTTTGTCGTTGCACCATTATCAATTATAGTTGATATAAACACACTTAATAACAGCAATTACATGAAAGTGACATCATATATGCTTGATAAACGCAATTTACTAACCTGCAACATTGATTCTCTCCAGTATTCACTCCAAACGTTCCCAAATGCATCACGTCCTGATTTCTCAGAGCCAAGTTCCTTATAATCAAACTCGTCAGAAGCCTCCCAGAACTTCTCTTGCCACTCAACAGATTGATCAGCACTGACACCTCTGATTATTGTCCACCTGCAAATCACCCCATCTGGTCTTTGTTCGACTCCTGTTTCCTTCCACCATCTCGTTCCATTGGCACTGACTCCTTGCGGTGATAATTCTTTGGCATTATGAAGGGCATCAGCCGCTTCTGCCGCATGTGCAGAAAATTCAACTTCAATGTCATGTTCCTCTTTTAAGGAAGTCTCCTCTACAGCAACCTCCGAAACTGTTGTCTTATCAACCTCTACCAGTGATTGAAAAGGTGGAAGATTGCGAATGGTCTCAAAAGTTTTACTCTCAAAAGGAATAGAGAGAATACTAACAGACCGGTCTTTCTCCAAAACAGGATTGCTTGAAATTGTATATTCTGAAGATTTCCGAGCAGTCTGCAAGCCATCCATATCATCTAAAGCCTGATCAGTAGTTTCAGGAGGTGCCCAAGACCAAAAATCTGGACCAGGTATCCCATTTCCAGAACTTCTTGATGGGGTAACAAAAATGCTCCCACTCTGCTTTCCTGTTGATTTTAAGAATTAATTTACTATACCAGCATTGCCTTGTACAATTTAACATAAAAGTAACAACTTAGCCACAAAATGGATTCAGACTAATATTCCTCGTTTGGGATCTGGTATAATCATTAGTATCTAAGTGCCAGAATAAAATTAATAGACATCTTACATCAAATACTAGAAATTTTAAAGTGAGTAAAACCTGCTTTTACATTGGCTACTATATGTCTTGCTTCACATGAAAAAGCATATGCCATATTCTCAAATAAGTAAGCTCTGCCTCTTTTCCTTTCCTAGTTAAAGAAAGTTAATGCCTTTCACTTTTTAATTATCAGAGAATATTAAAAATACAACTTTTAAGATTCTTTTATTAGCTTCCAAGAAACAAAAATGTGACTCCCATTTTAAAGAATTCACGCTCCCAAATCCCAATAATAATAGTAATAATTTTAATGAAAAATCATTTCAAGAAGGGGAAAAACAGAAATAATTCAAATAAATACTAGTAGTATTTTTCAATAACAAAGACTATAAAGATTATAGTTGTTTCTATCTAGTCTATAGAAGGAAATATTTAAGCTTTTACCTTCTTCTTGAACTTTGATTCTACTGCCATTATCGTTCTTGGAATCCTCCTTTCCGGTAGAAGAAGAGTCCTTCTTGAAAATGGAACGAGCCGCCGCAATGGCCGCCGCAGCACGATCAATAACTTGCAAGCGCTGAATCCGATCCCTTTCTTCATTCGAAACTTCCAGAATCTTCTGGAACTCCTCGCTCTTCTTCTCAATAACCTCTTTATTATTCTCACCATCACCACCAACGCTATCATCGCCGACGCTAGCCACTTTACTGGCGAGTTTCTGAAACTCGGTTTCTTTCCTTTCTCTGTCCACCGCTTTCTTCCACATATCGAGGTAGGAGTCTCCGCCATCAACGACTCTGACAACCGTCAGGTTAGTCCTGCTTCTCGTTCTTCCTCTTTGATGAACTGTAATTTTTGGCGCGCAAATGAGAAAGTGTTTACGGTGGTGGTGGTGGTCGGGAGGGAGGGGAGCGGAGGGGCGTGGGGTGGCGCGTGAGAGAGAAGCCATGATTTGAGGAGGATTTGGAGTGAAGTGGAATGGAAGTGAATTATTGAGAGTGAGAAACGGAAGATATATAGAATAAGACGTTGGGGACTCTTCTGAATTGGAAACCTTTTTGAAGTTAGCGCGTGATTTCTTGAGATTTACATTAATACTCTTCTCTTTCTTAGATTTTTTCTTTATTCTTTTTCTAGTACTATTAATTTCGTGGCATTGAAGGAAAGTTTCGATGCGATGTGGTCGGTTCAGTTTCAACGGATACCTGTTTTTAAAACTGTGGAGAAGGATATTAGGCGGAGATTTTTGACACGTGGCATCATTGTATTATCATTTTCCTTTTTCTGAAAAAATTATATTTTAATTTTTTATTAATCATCATTCAACAATAGAGATAATCCCCATCAGCAATTGCAAAATAAAATAAAACTGAATCCGGAAATTTGTGCGATTGATTTCACAAAAAAAACGTCAATGACCTAAAATCTGTTTGAATCCAAACAAGTACATGACTCAAAGTCAGATGTGAAATACTGAAAACTTATTAGAGGTGGCATAATAATTTCAGTTTCAAAGATTTGTTTGACTCTGAATTTGATTTGATAAAATAATTGAGTGATCAAAACTTGTATGAACCTAAATATATGAAATAACCCTTCCTTAAAATAGCTCCACCTCAAGAAGATCTAAGTTCGAGCTTAACTTGAACTTAAATTGAAATAACCTAATCCAAAATGACTTGAATTCGAAATGGCCGATCTACACCCATTTTACCAACCTCTAAGCACCTCATCTCACCTTTTATTTCTTGGTACCCATCTGGTATTCAGAACTTTGTTCTGACTTATCAATCTGCATCGCGCACCTAGTTTCGGTGGATGAGTCTTTTTTTTTTAACCGAAGTGGATGAGTCTATTAAGGGGACAACTTCGAATAAACTAAAGTACATATAGGATACACCGGTGCTAAAACCTTTTCTCAAGATATCTTCTAAACTGTTGGTCTCGTTGCTCCAAATCTTATACACCCAGAGTTACGTATGCAAGTCTCAACCGCTGACCATCTCAACCATTGGGTTGTTTGCGTACTCAACCACTGAGCGTCTCAACCATTGGACTGGCCCTTGGTTCTTGTTCCCCTGGAGCTGCGTGCACAAGTCTCAACCTGGAGCAGTGAGCGCTCAACCACTGGGTTGTTCCCTTGAACTTAATTTGCCTTTTATTGTTTAGTGATAATAATACAAATGCAGTGGTTCGGGCCTTGCATCAGAAAGAGCTATTTTAAGAATAGACTAATACCAAGATCACATTCGCGAAGCCTATATGACGGGAACTGGGCTTTAATCCTGAAGCCCACATTTGTGAATAACTCGGCCTTTTTTATCTCATTCCGTATGAATGTGTAACTTTCGATTGATATACAATGAAACATCACATAATCCTCCTCGTTCTGAACTTGTTTAATTATCGAGGCAAATGCCTTTCTTTTTGCTTTTCGTTTTCATTAATTTTGCCTTTGCAAGTGATTGCTTGATTCTCTTTAGCTTAAGATTTTGCATTATGCAGATATTAAGATAAATATATTTTAGCAAGTTCTTCACAAACAAATGATCAAAATAGGAGTTTCACCAATTAGTAAACCTTACCCCGATAACTCTTTTCACAGGACCACAATGAAAGATTGAAAGTTTTCCATTTTATTATTGCAAAAAACAGTTTAAGAGTTAAGACTACTCACTACTATGTTACAACAAGTATCACTTCCTGGCTAGTGGCTATAGCTTTAGAAAACAAAAGTCGGACCCTTGATGGGCGGAATATCAGGCGGCGCTGGTGGAATATCTGGAGGTAGAGACGGTGGTGGAATATAATCCGGGGGCGTTGATGGAGGCGGAATGATATCAGGCGGCGATGGAGGCTCCACTTCAGGCGGCGGAGGCCTACCAGGTGGTGGTACAGGATTTTCAGGACCAAGTGGCGGGGGTCCCAATGGGGGCTTTGGAAAATCAGGGCCAGGGTCAGGCACTGGACGACCGAGTGGCGGAGGATCGGTGGTGGTGAATTCGGGTGGGGTGTTAGAAGGGTCCACTTCCGGAGTGACGGGAACGGAAGGGAGCTCCGGCGGAACCGAAGGAGGCCTAGAGTCTGGCCGTGAAGGGATTTCCGGCGGTGTCCCGAAAGGAACTTCGGGTGGAACTTCACTCAGCTCGTTTTTGCTTTTAGCTGCTAATAGCCGCCGCCGCCACGGCGACAATTTTATCAGAGTTGCTGCAGCTGCCACATTGTTATAATTAGAATTTGTTGTGGTTCTTTGCGAGATAATAGGAAATTTAACTGTGCTTGATTTGAATGAATAGAGTGGAAGAGACAGTTTCATGAAATTAGCTGCGGTGGACATGTTTGGCTTGAAAGAAAAGAAGAAGATTAATTCATTCCTAGGAAAATTTTTTGAGTTTATATAAATTAATTGTCATGAACTTGCGAGTAGAACAAAAACAAAAACAAAATTTGACAAGTGTTATTACGTGGCAGTGTCTTGAAACGTGTATCTCATGCAAGCTTGGAGACGTGGAGTACGTTGTCGACGAGGACATATCTCAAATGAACTTAATTAGACGAAAACTCATAAAGATATATATAGCTTAATGAAGCTTGTAAGGTTGAGAAGTGTTTTAACTAAACTAAATGTAACATCAACAAAACAAGAGAAATTTCAAGGATGAGGCAAAGCACACGATCAATCTCTTCAATAAGCATAAGATAAGTATTAATCTAATTTTCACAAACAGATCATTTGACCACTTTAAAACAACTAACTACTCAGTTTTAAAACTAACTTCATCATATTCTTAATAATTGATGATATTGTTATAAGAAATTATTTAAATTAATGCATGGTTCAAAATCATAAATTTCTATTCTCAAATTTGAAGAATGACCATAAATTTATATATAACCTAAAAAATGAAGTTTAATTCCACCCCAACATTTTGGATGAGGGAGGGGTCTAGACGTCTAGTACCATAGAGCATCATTAGATTTGGACCCAAGATCCACTAATCAATTGAGACTCAGTCCTCTTATAAGGTATATATGTAAATAGCCAAGGTATGACTCATTATCTCATTATGTTCCATGATGTGATATTATACTCCTGAAGCAATCTAATTACTCTTCAATGCTCCACAGAGGGATTCTACTGACTTGAACGTCAGAGAAGGTCCCCTCCGGCCATCCAAGAAACCTCTTTCCCCACGATTTGCTCTTTTGCAGTCCACTAGGAGTTCTATCTACCTCGATGTTATGTCACCACATTTTATGAAATCAACAAGTACTTTAATATTAGGGCATGGGGCGCTCCACCAGCTATATATATACATAGGACATTAATGTTTTGTATGTGAAGGTGAACACTATTGAAGTATTTTTCCTAACCCAAGTCATAAGCGCAGCAGTGAAAGATGATTTAAATAGATTATCTATGAGCTGAAAAAACATATTATATGCAGTTAGTAGCATTAGCTTTAAGTTTAGGTGGACTATTTATTTAATTAAAGCCATGAAGTTTCAACATTATATAATTTCCCAAAATGGCTTTGCCTTAGTCAGAAGATAAAGACCTTACATAGAAAATGAAAACTAAGTAGAGTGTTACGTATCTAGAATTGTTCAAGTCTCAAATTCCTACCATTGAATTTGATTAACAAAACTCTACCAAACACAAATACGATTGTAATTTTATACAAGTATATCAGATGATTACACTATTCGCGTCGTCCAATCCTACTTCAAAAGATACTTTCGAAACCTATTCTTTTTCTTTCACAATACTAATTAAAGCCCTTTGTTCTTCATCTTTCTTGGTGCAAAAAAAAAAAAAGCCCTTTGTTTTTTTCTTTTTACAACCACTCTATATACATAATTCAATAATCACAGTGAATTCGATTAATTTAAACTTAAACGATATCGAATCCTACAGCTATGTAAGATAAATTCTCAACATCAATTTCCTTTATTCACATTCACATTATATACAAACACAAAATCAGTAATCGTATATTTGACCTAGTAATGAGTAATCGAGTGCTAAAATTTTAATTCCAATTAAAATTTGATCCCTATCATCATTTATAAAAAAAAAAAAAAAAAAAAGCTCGCTAATTGCTCAGATGAAAATGAAAAGCTTCCCACTAAAAGTTTTTGTTAAAGCCACGGAGGTTGACACAAGATATGTCAAAATGCCCACGTGGCCAGCAGAGACAGGCAAGGAAGCTAACTTGGCAAAAGTTAAGGTTGTAGATAGGAGAGATAGATTACTTGTAGACAGAAGACAGCACGGAAACAGTAAAGAGCACGCTCCTATATTTGAAAAAGAGCCGCGTGTACTACACGACACACGAGGACGGCGACTTGTTATCTGTTCAGGCCTTCCATCAACTTCCATGTGTCGTTCAAACAGCGTGGGCCTACCGCCGCCGTTGTCACGCGCCATGCAATCAAATGTTTAATACGCTTCAAAAGCAAAAGACCCAAAATATTCATTTTTTTCCCTGTTTGAGTTAAAACGTTCTTCTTAATATTTTTGGGGTACTTTTCTTGTAATAATTGATTAATTTGTTCTTTTTTCCACTCAAATATTTATCAAATTTCAAGTAATAGATGAAGCAGAAATCTATTTATTAGATCTTTGAATTTTGAGTTTTTATGCTCCCTGGATTAAATAATTACTTATAATTTTTTGTTAGTACAAAATCTGGATATATTTGATGATTACGTTAAATTTTGACTAACATTTCGAATTACATTTTCTCAAAAAAAAAAAAAAATCATTTCGAATTACACAAATTATCTTCAAATAACTTAAGATTGATGAGATTATATATTTGGACTTATTATTGATTCATTATATGTTAATTAAGATATCATATTCGAGTTACATGCCTCACTTTGAAGTAGTCAAATCCAATATATACATGTAATTATCGATTACCAAGAGTTACTATTTAAAAAAAAAATATTGTGATCTTATTAAATTTTCAAGGAAAAAACATGGTAAGGGGAAAAGGGGTTTTTACAAGATACATGTACCTTTTGAATTTTGATAAGGTATAAGTTTTCTAATACCCTAAAAAGATGCTTTAAAGCAAAAATTATGTCTTCTCCTTTGTTTTTCTTCCCCCTCTTTCACTCATCCTCATTATTAACTTTTTAAAAGGATCATGGATTTCTTTTATGTTGTCACTTTTGACTACCCATAAGTCACTTTATCATTGCTAATTTGACAAATTCAAAGAATCATGTAATTAGTGTTCCCTAGCTTAAGTTCTTAAATTATATATTAACACATCCCAATTGTTAGGCATTGTCTGATTCTTGTCCATGGTCTAAACTCTAAAGCCACACTAATTCTCTCCTTTTTCTTCCAGACAATCAATTGGAGAAAGAAAAAAAAACCCAGATTATCAATTTTTATTTTATTTAATTAATTAGTTTGTTGAGTTTGATCATCACTTTATTGAGTTAAATAGAAGTTATAATTTACTTATATGAAATTTACTCTCAAAATTATATAAAGAGAAGCAAATTTCAATCATTTTTCAAAATGCAAAATCAAATCAAAGGGAATATGGAAAAGAAAGGAATCAAATCCAACTTGATTAGTTGAATATTAAAGCAATTTTAAGATTTAAAAATCATAATAATTCCAAAACTAGAAGAAATTACAGTGCATAAAAGAAAACAGAATATAAATCCAAAGCTCAAGGCTCCAAGTCCAACTCATGTCTGTGAAAAGTGGAAGGTTAAAGTGAAGGAAAGAAACATCGCGTGGGATTATACAGATGTAAAAGGACTTATGGAATTAATTAATTTAAAAAGCAGAAAGAGACAAAAGAAAAAAAAACACAGAAAATGAGATAAACAAATTAAGAATACCAGCTTTTTTTAAAAAAAATCTTTCATTTTATTTTATTAAAAAGCCTTTTCTTCTTCTTTTTCTACAAAGTCCCAAACACGGATACAAGAAGTTAAGAAAAAAACAAAAAATTAAAAAGAAAAACACTGATAAACCCAATTCTGTTTCTTCATTTCCAGCCTAAAAATCCCCACAGATCCATTTGTCTTTGGAAAAAGAAAGGGTACCCTGTTTTTGTTTTGTTTTCAAAGAGAGAAGTACTTGGTTGACTAAGTTTAAGCCTTTTATGTTATGGGGTCCATGAAGATTTCTGGGACATCCTTATTTCCTTCTCTGCTCTAAATGTTTTTTTCTGATACAAGAAGCTAAAAAAGCTTCAACTTTTGGCTCTTCTTTTTTGTTTCTTCAAAGGTTGTTCCTTTGTGAACTAAACAGCCTTTGGCGTTTTGGGGGGGTGTTCTTTTTGTGTTATTTGCTTTGGATTGTATTGAATTGTGTCTTTAAAGGAGATGCAATCGGGTCGGTCACAATCCGTGGTGAGTCCGATTCCCCAGCGGGTTCAATCTTTTCAAGCAGCTGATACTAGAGGGAAGCATAGGATACAAGCTGAACTCAAAAGGTTAGAGCAAGAAGCTAGATTCTTAGAGGTTAGTTAAAAGATCAACCTTTTGTTTTATTCTTTTTAATTTTGAATTTTGGGTTTTCCGTTAGCTACTTAAACGTTGGTTTTCTTGTTTGGAGTGTTTGATTTTGATTTGTTTTGGATTGGATTGATCATCTGACTCTGTCTATGAACTTGAAATGATAAATCTTGGTGTCAGTATGTTATTTATTGTTGACAGATAAGAATTCAATTGCTTATTTGTTGTCTATGTTCAAAGTTGGATATGGGAGCAAAAGCCAGACAGACAGACCTTGAATTAAATCCTTCTGGCTTCTGCTATCCCAAGAAATGATTTTTCACTTTAATTTTCCCTAGATAGGCTGAGATACCCTGGATTTATTTATTTTTGATCGGTCAGTGGGGTAGTGATTCTGGAAAAATAGAAGTACATAGTTTATTGCATCACCTTCAGTTAAGAGGTGCCCTCTTGGTTTGATAATAAAGTTAAGCTTTTAGCTATTGAAAGAGATTTTCTTAATTGCAGTAGCCCTTTTCTTCCCATCCATCAATTGATTGAGCTTTCTCTGGTTTGGTTCAGTAGGGCCTTAGTAGGAAAGTTTCAAACCGACTTTTTAATTGCTTCTTTGCTGGAACTGCTGTCTGTACTGTTCTCTGCTATGAAGTCATAAATGTCACTAACCTATCAAGAAGCCTATAATGTTTCAAGGCATCTGACTGCAGATCCTATTTTAGAACTTGTCATGAACTGGTTCCTCTTTCTGTGATAAAATAACTTGAAGAACTTGCATTTCCTGTTGAACAAACATTGTTATTCTGCACTTATGATCTATGGGATAGAATATGAATTAAGCAAAGAGAAGCTTACACCTCTCTATGTTTACTTGTAATATGAATGTTATTTCATTGTTTTTGAAGATTTATTTGTGCTAGATCAGGACAGTTGAATTCTTAAAATGTGTTTTGTAGAATTCGCCTTGATAATTTTCATGAAAAATTACTTGTTAGTTTCTATCCATTTGCAAGAGGGATGGAGTTTGTTTCATATCAGGTGAACATTTTGCTTTAAGTGGACTTTATATGGTGTAGAACTTCTTAGGGTTTTGCCGACAATTAGGGATTGAATACAGATAGAGTGTGTTGCTTATTATAAGCACAAGTTTAAGTATGCTTTCCAAAAGATTTTGATCATTATGAAGAAGCCTCTTCAAAATCTCTGGAAAAGCTATTTGATTGGTTTAAATCCATTTGGAATCTCATTCTCCATTCCCCTGTTTTTATTTTCCTACATGCCGGTTCTTCGTTTGCATTACACCCCAACAATCATGGGGAAATTTTTTTCAATTGCACAAATGGTTTTTGCATGTTTTCAGGGCAGTTTAATTGTTGTAGTTTTTTTATTTTGTCAATTCCATCATCTACGGCGATCCCTCCCACTTCTTTTTCTGACTTGTATATTCTTCTGGTTGTACTTCATGTCTTTTCCTTCCTCCTGCTGTCCATGTGCCTCTGCTGATGAGACATTTGTTCTCAACTTTGTCTGGGTAAATGAAGGATTTATTATCTTATGTCTACTATAAATTAGAAGGCAACATACGTTTTTAAACAAGAAGGCTTATCGGGAATTTCACTTTCTACTGTCTAATGTATTGGAGGAAATTAGCAACTGTGTGCTGTCTTATTTATTGAAAGCTGCAAAATATTGAGGTCCTTCAGTCGGATATCTCATAGTTTTACCATATATGCTTAAGATCAGCACATTAAACCTTATTTTTGCCCTTGACTTCTTATCATTTGAACTTATGATTAGAGTACTTGGAATTTTATTTACCTTCCGTAATGTTCTGTGTACACAGGAAGAACTGGAGCAGATAGAAAGGATGGATCAGGCATCAGCTGCGTGCAAGGAGTAAGCATGAAAAATACTTAGTATTTATTTCCTCTTTTAGCATATAAATGAGCAAAGCTGATTGAAACTTGTTTTTTGACAGGATGCTGATTAATGTGGAAAGTAGGCCTGATCCACTACTCCCCATGTAATACATCTCTTCAGTATCTCGTTTTCCATTCAAACTTTTTTTTTTGGTCAAATCTTCCTAAAAGGTTTCTTGCAATTCTTAATATTTGTCTTCATCAATGGCTGACAGAACAAATGGCCCTCTGAATCCCTTGTGGGATCGATGGTTCGAAGGCCCCAAAGATGCTCAAGGCTGCAAATGTTGGATACTGTGACAATATTTCTGATTTGAAGAGTTTGACTATATCTTTGATTTTGAGAGGATTGGATTCACAGAGTTGTTACAAATGTTAGAGCAATAGAGTCATCTCAGATGTTTATGAAATATCTCATTGTGTAGAAAATGACAATTTTACAGCAATTTTTTTTGGATCCTATTTATAGCAACATTTTCTTCATTGTTAATTGTTAAATGAAAAGAGCTTCATTGTGCAGAAAATGTCAATTACTTGATCCAAATTGAAATGTGAAAACAATCTACAAATTGTTATAGAAACAGCTCATACAGCAGATGTTACATAAAAGTTGACTCTTTTTTGGTAATCCAAATTCATAATATTTGAAGAATGAACTATTTTTGGTTGATCATCCCCTTTTCAACTTGGAGCTTTCCCAGTAACATGCTGAGCGATCCACCCTAAACCATCATACAACCCGTCTCCATTAATTGCACAGCAGGCTTGGATATGCCAATCATGGGTTTTTATGCTGTGAAGTGAAAGGGCATCCGTGATCTCAGCTGGCGTCATTGCATCTTTTAAGTCTTGTTTATTTGCAAAGACAAGTATGACAGACTGCTGTAGATCGTCATGTCCAAGCAACCTGAAAAGTTCTTCCTTCATTATGGTAATTCTGGCCCTATCAGTGCTGTCTATTACCACTATAACAGCATGAGTTCCACGATAGTATGTTGCCCAGGATGTTCTTAGCCTATCTTGCCCACCAAGATCCCAGACCTGAGGCAAATACAATATTTAGGAGCCCAGCAGAAACTTAAAAAGACCTTCCTCACCACTTTCTCTACTCTCTTTGCTTTTGCAAAGCACAAAATTGCATGAACAAAGTTATAGCTATGTCATATCAAGTTTGTAGTCAATTAATATTTTTCAAAAAAAGAAAAGGAGAACAAACATGAATCTTATGTCAGAGGACTGCTTGAAAATTGGATCTTCATAAAGTACAGGATGAAGACCAGAGCAAGATTAAGATCAACATGACCCGATACAAACTTAATGAGAAAGAGAAGAGTAACTCAACAATGGGAAATCAAATGAAACAATAAGAAAACCAAGAATAGCTAAGAACGGATTCTCCCAATCAACATAGTAGACAAAGGCATCCTCTTTAAATTCAAGACACAAGCAATCACGTGGCATTTCAAAAAAACCTACTTACAGCCAAAAAGTGCCATAAATGAAGCATGAAGTGAAAGGAATAAATGTTTATTTCGTAAACGACAAACATATAATCTAACGAAACCATGGAATTCGACTCTCATTCAGAACACTATAGTAACGAACTAGTAAAAGGAGCTTATGGGAATTTAAGCAAGCAGCACCAAAGCTCCGGATATCCCGTTTGTCTATAGTAACGAACAGACATGAACAAATGAAATCAGGTAAAACGGATATTTGACACGTGACGATCATACACAAACGATAGCCATAAATATTGCATAGGATCAAAATACTTGTGGTTTCTACAATAATGCAAACATATATTACCAAATTTAAACACTAAAATAGTTCCAATAAGACACAACAATAATATGCTTTCTTAGTTCTAAAAAGCTATTACAGACATGAACAAATGAAATCAGGTAAAACGGATATTTGACACGTGACGATCATACACAAACCATAGCCATAAATATTGCATAGGATCAAAATACTTGTCGGTTTCTACAATAATGCAAACATATATTACCAAATTTAAACACTAAAATAGTTCCAATAAGACACAACAATAATATGCTTTCTTAGTTACTAAAAAGCTATTACAGACATGAACAAATAAAATCAGGTAAAACGGATATTTGACACGTGACGATCATACACAAACCATAGCCATAAATATTGCATAGGATCAAAATACTTGTCGGTTTCTACAATAATGCAAACATATATTACCAAATTTAAACACTAAAATAGTTCCAATAAGACACAACAATAATATGCTTTCTTAGTTCTAAAAAGCTATTACAGACATGAACAAATAAAATCAGGTAAAACGGATATTTGACACGTGACGATCATACACAAACCATAGCCATAAATATTGCATAGGATCAAAATACTTGTCGGTTTCTACAATAATGCAAACATATATTACCAAATTTAAACACTAAAATAGTTCCAACAAGAAACAACAATAATATGCTTTCTTAGTTCTAAAAAGCTATTACAAAGATTACTTCAGACAGAGTATCTCTATCTTAACCAGATATCAAATATCAGAGCTACCTTGAGTGACTAAAGATTGTGCATCAAACAATGGCCAATAGTCAATTTCCAAGTATCAAAAGCTATGAACTAGCTAACTTACCATCAACTATGAGGACTCATTTCAAACAAAAAAAATTTCCAACCCTCATAAATCTTTCTTAACTACCCATAAAGCTATCAAATTCAGACCATAGAATCAAAGCAACTAATACGCCCCTCAAAATTTTAACTGTAACCCATCAAATTCTTCAAGATAAGAAGACTATTTCGACGGAACTAAGTTAAGAAGATTAAAATCAAAAGTCATAAATTAAACATCTTAAGGGGAAAAAGAAGAAGATGACCTCAAAGCGAATATTTTTATAAACAAGCTCTTCAACGTTGCTGCCAACGGTAGGATGGGTAGTAACAACATCTCCGAGGTGAAGCTTGTAAAGCGTTGTCGTTTTGCCTGCATTATCCAACCCCACCACCACAATCTTATATTCCTTTGCTGGAAATAACATGAACCAAAACTTCGATATGAAAGCCCCCATCTTTTTCTTTATCTAGCTTCAAACAAGAAAAAAACGAAATCTTCTAAGTATATCTTAGTAATTCGATCAAGTAATCGGATCTAAGAAAAACAAAAAAAAAGTTTCTTTTTTTTTTGTTTTACCTGGATTGAGATTTGAAGGTGATGATGATGATGAAGAAGATAGACGGTGGTGATGGAGGGGGCTAGCGTGGATCGTGACGGAGGATGAAAACTTGGTTTTTCGGGGAATCGAGAGAAAATACGATCTGATTTTACTTTTTTTCGTTTCTTTGTGAACGTTTCGAAGGAAGAAGGGACTTTTATTTGCGCGAAAGAAAAGAAAAGAAAAGAAAAAAAAGAATAGAGGACACGGTTGCTGGTGACGTGTGTGCTTAGTGCTGATTACGTGGCCATTATGCCACTAATTTTTTTCTTTGTTAGTTTACAACAAAAATCGCGCTTCGCGTGCGGTTGTTTTATTTTATAAATTCTTTTAAGAAAATTCAGTTAACTAATCAAATTTTGCTGTGAAATGATAACAAAACAAAGTAATTGAGTAAAATTGAAGTATGTAAAAGACAAGAGAATAGAGAGACAATAGAATATGGAGAAGAAGAAAATATGAAAAATGAGAGAAATTGTTCTCATTCATTTTATTCCATAATCCATAACAAAGTAAGTGGCCTATTTATAGGCATATAGATACATCACCATAAATATAAGGGGATGAACTTAGCACATAGGTATATATGTATGAATGAACCAAGTCATCAATCTTATCCATGTTTTAATTAGATTCATGGACATACACAATATACATGTATATTCATAATAAATTAATTTATAATTATTTGCTAATTTATTTTATATAGGAAAGGGGATGAATGTCTTTTAATTTTTCCAAACTAAATTAATATATAAATATAATAAACAAAACATTTAGAAAATTAACTATTAACAATTGTCAAAAAAACCAAATGCCAAGTGGCACTCAATGAGAGTCTTGTACATAAAATTAATAGTAGGTTTAATTGCACATACAATGATTCTTCAATGTCTGTTGAAGTTTGAGTCTTGTGAATGACAACAACAAATTGATGAAAGGATTTTCTGTATGGGTCCAACATGTTCCACTTTGCATTAGATAGAATCCAATATGATTATCGGACACGAAAAGGTAGTATCAAAGAAATTTTTTTAATGACTTTTACTAATTTATTAATGAAATTTAAGTCACCTTTTTTATTATACTTTGAGTTCAAATTGAACTTCATTAATCTGAAATCGAGATAGGTCGGATCTCAAATGAGAAGAACTCTTTTCGATATATAAATTTTCTATTCATAAGATTTAAAACCCAATGATCTTCTTAAAGAATGTTAAACTCATTTTACTTGATTAAACAAGTGTTAGTCACTTTGTTTTAGATAATTTATGATAGTCAAATTATTTCATACTAATTTGAAATCAAATAGTATAGAATTCCAACTGTGAAGTTTTTGAGTGTTTATTTTGTTCATTCATAAGATTGAAATCCAAAAATATATAACAATATATATATAGAGATTTGAATCCAATACCTTACTTTAGGCATATAAGTTGTTTTGAACATTCACCGCCCCAATTTTTTACGTTTTTTTACGCTTTTGCCCTTTGCTTCATTTTCTAATCTTGAAACTATCACGAACGTAGAATAGCGTTAACGTGTTGTATTTTGATGACGATTTAAGAAAAATGAACGATAACGTGCCGTATTTTGATGACAATTTCAGAAAAATGCAATTTTTGACGAAATTTAAGACTGATGACCCGTGCCGTCCCAAGAGGGCGGCTTCGCCACGGCAGGCTGCCCGAGTGGGGCGGCTCGGCTATTTTTTTTTTAAAATAATTATTATTTAAAAAAAAAAATTGGTCTACCCGCCTCACCGGCGCGGCCTGCCGTGGCGAAGCCGCCCCAGTGGGGAGGCTCCGCCGTGGCTGAGCCGTCCTAGTAGGGAGGCTCCGCCGTGGCTGAGCCGTCCTAGTAGGGAGGCTCAGTGTAAAAGTGTAAAAAGTACAAAGGGTAAAGGGCAAAAGTGTAAAAAATGGGGCGGTATTTAGCAAAACTAAGGCGGTATTTAGCAACCCCGTTTTCTAATAGAAACAATCATTTATTATTGGAAAAAAAATCATATCTCATTGGTTATTATTTATTTTTATATTTTACTTCATTTTAAGAAAGAAACTATAGGAAAAAAATAATTGTCCAAGGTAAAGGAATAAAGAATAAGTACCAAAAAAAAGGATACTATGGCTTAAGTGGGCCAGAGAGCCTAACATGTTATGATATGATCTAATCCATCCACGTCGGCAAAGCCCAAACTATCTCCATTTCTAACTTTTCAGCCCAGTGGGCCAGTTCATTTACAGCTCCAATCAAATGATTCAATCTCATCGTAAGTCCTTCAATAACCAAGATTATACAGTTGTTAACCCAACAAAAATAAGCCACGTAAGCGAAAAGATTGCACCTGATATTATCCTCCTATGGAATTCCTAACTCCCAACTCCCAACTCTGAGTTGCCACTAGACCTTTTAGCCGTTTAATCTGACAGTCCCCGAAATTCCGTTTGGCAAAGGCTGCAGGAAAAACGTTGGTTTTGTCACTTTGGGCGACATTTCCCAAGCTCCAAACTCAACATCTTCCTCTTCGGTTTATCCGCCTCTCTCAGAATCAGAAGAGATATATAAGGAGGAAGAAGAAAGGGACACTTCGAAATTCACTTTGCTCCGCTTAACTTTTCATTTCCCGCCACCGGCAACTGTTATCTTCCCCCGGCGGCAATGTCGCAGTCACTCCAGTTCTTCACTCCCTCCCGTTCTCCTTATGTCATTCTCCCGAAACTCCCGGCTACTTCTAATGTCCGGTTCCCGGTGATTAATTTTCCCAGCAGGAAACACTCTGTCACTATCACCAAATGCTTATCTTCAGATCTCGATGCCACGTCATCGCAAGTCCTGGCTTCTGGAAACGGCCAGAGTGGAGTTGCGGGGGTTTTGTCTGCTGACAACGTGGCGGCGGTTCCGTCTCATGATTCTGGAGCTGCGGGGATCGAGGTTGATGCCGTGACGGAGGCCGAGTTGAAGGAGAATGGATTCCGTAGCACGAGGCGGACGAAGCTAATCTGCACGATCGGTCCGGCGACATGCGGGTTCGAGCAGCTGGAAGCGTTGGCTGTGGGAGGTATGAACGTGGCTCGAATCAATATGTGTCACGGAACTCGTGAGTGGCATCAGACGGTGATTGAACGAGTGAGGAGACTTAATGAAGAGAAAGGCTTCGCCGTTGCTATTATGATGGATACCGAAGGTAGCGAGATTCACATGGGGGATCTTGGTGGTGATGCCTCCGCCAAAGCTGAGGTAAACAAAATAGAAGAAAGCGAGAAGCTTTTTACTAAACTGTTAATTTTGAATTATTTATTTTGAAATGTAGGATGGAGAAATCTGGACATTTACTGTTAGAGCTCTCAATTCACCACGGCCAGAGCGTACAATTAATGTAAATTATGACGGTTTTGCTGAAGGTTTGTATTTCAACTTGTTAAAAATAAAAATTAAGCATTACAAGCTATTTGATTTATTGGTGATTTCAATATGATTGTTTGATGTTGGGTATATAGATGTCAAAGTTGGGGATGAACTTTTGGTTGATGGTGGAATGGTGAGGTTTGAGGTGATTGAGAAGATTGGTCCTGATGTCAAGTGTAGGTGTACTGATCCTGGATTGTTGCTTCCACGAGCCAATTTGACTTTCTGGAGGGATGGAAGTCTTGTTCGTGAGCGTAATGCCATGCTTCCTACCATTTCGTCCAAGGTTGTTATTTGTTTCCCCTTCTTTTTCTCTTTAAACTTTATTACATTGTATTTGAATGATCTATTTATGTAAAAGCTAGTTTGTTATGAGGATTTTTATAATTCGTTGTTGGTTACTTGGTTACATATGTGATATGTTAATAATTGAATTAGACATTAGAATGTTACTGATTTAGAGTCTCCTTGGATTTGACCATATATATGTCTGAATTACTCTATAGCCTACTTACTGGTATTAATTATATAGCTAACCATTGTCCTGAATTTCTTTCAATTAAATCAACTTATGGGGCATTTTCTTTAGCTAATGTAATGTTGCGAAAAGTAGTCCAAGCATGTGTGAAAAGTTAATAAACAAAGTTCATAATTAATAGATGATGTCTATTTCTACTGTAGGGGAGCTAATCCAACTCATTCAAATTTCTTCCCCAGCATTGAGTCTTTTGGGGGTCTGATTTTTCTGTTTATTCTGTAGGTTCCCGAGATTTTGAAATTTTATGTTTTGAGAATGTGTTTGTGTGTGTGTGTTTATTGTATGCCTTTATGCATGTCCAACATTGAGGTACCTATCCCTTCTTGTTCTGTTGTAATGCCTGCATGCGGTATATCTGTGTTTCTTGAGATGCACTTATGCAGAAACAAAAATTATTGTGCCTGGTTTGGTGATCAAGCTGTGTTTCCACTGCAGGATTGGTTGGACATTGACTTTGGGATTGCAGCAGGTGTTGAATTTATTGCAATATCCTTTGTCAAATCTGCTGAAGTGATTAAACATCTTAAAAGCTATATTGCTGCAAGGTCACGTGGTAGGTAAGTGTCATACATTGTGTTGCGCTCTCAGAAGTGTGGAATGGTTATTGTCAATCTCAATCTGAAATTCTTAAGGATTTTTAAGCTCTTACTCTTGACTATTTACATATGTGCTTCCAATAGTTGAAAATTAGAAAGTAAAATGGAAACTGAATACTCTTTAACTTAAATAACTAGTAGTGTTCCCAAAGCAAGTAACATGTATTTGTTTTTTTCCGTTTTGCTGAAATGGTGTCTCAATGATATGATGCAGTGACATAGCTGTCATTGCAAAGATAGAGAGTATTGACTCATTAAAGAACTTAGAAGAGATTATTCAAGCATCAGATGGAGCTATGGTTGCAAGAGGGGACTTAGGTGCTCAGATACCATTGGAACAGGTCCCATCAGCCCAACAAAAGATTGTCCAGGTTTGCAGGGAGCTAAATAAACCAGTCATTGTTGCCTCCCAGCTACTTGAATCCATGATTGAATATCCTACTCCCACCCGAGCTGAAGTTGCTGATGTTTCTGAAGCAGTGAGGCAGCGAGCTGATGCTTTAATGCTCTCTGGTGAGTCAGCTATGGGACAGTTCCCAGAAAAGGCATTGGCTGTTCTGCGAACTGTTAGTGTGAGAATTGAAAAATGGTGGAGGGAGGAAAAACGCCATGAGGCTATGGAACTGCCAGATGTGGGGACTTCATTTGCCGATAGCATCTCAGAAGAGATTTGTAATTCTGCAGCCAAGATGGGTAAGAATCTTTGGATCTGTAGTACATTTCCTGTTATATGTATCTGTTATATCCATTTCAAGAAATGGAGCGAAACATTGTCGAACGTATCACTTGAGTAAGTTTTCCCTTGTATCACGGTCTTGATAAGAGTTTGGTTGTGGTTTGCAGCTAACAATTTAGAGGTGGATGCCCTATTTGTCTACACAAAGACAGGCCACATGGCATCTCTACTGTCACGATGCAGACCAGATTGTCCTATATTTGCTTTTACAACCACAACTTCTGTCCGGAGGCGTCTGAACCTACAGTGGGGTCTGATACCCTTCCGTCTGAGCTTCTCCGATGATATGGAGAGCAACCTTAACAAAACCTTCTCATTACTCAAGGCCAGGGGAATGATCAAATCAGGTGATCTCGTAATTGCTGTCTCAGACATGTTGCAGTCAATCCAAGTCATGAATGTTCCTTAAAATCTCAGTGTGATCGAGAGGTGCAGTCATTTTTCGACTCTGCCTTCTGGACTGTTTTATCTATTAATCTTCCTGTATCCTTCACAATCGTCAGTTCAACTTGATTACTGCTAGAAAGAAACTTGTTACAGAAGTAAATGAGGAGCAACTGTGAGCCCATTCGCACTTTAGCAGCAAGAACAGCGGGCAAATTTAAAGTAAGGGACATGACATCTCAAAGTTGTCCATTTTAGATGTTTAAATGGTGTTGGGGCTGGGCAGCGCAACTCAGAACCCATGTACTTCCCTTTTGTAGTTTAAATGTAGTCTGAGATGTAACTTTCTTTATCTTTTCTTATTTTAAGTACATTTTTGGGACTTTCAAGGCAATGTATGATGTTACTGTTTACAATTAGAGTTTGAAATAAAACTGTTTAGTTATTGCGAATCTTTGTAAATTCTTACATGTTATTTACTCATCATATTCTTTCTTATCCTTTCACCTCCTGACAGTATTTGGCTCATCCAGACATATCCTGAAATTGAACAACAGGGAACGCTAACCAATTATATATTTATTTAATGCTAAAACCATTGGCCTTGTACCTCAGTTCGAAAGTCTTAGTGCTTTGAATTAAGCAAGTTGAAACTTGCAACTACCAAAATAAGAGCTTGACTATCCAGTTGAAACAGGAGTCTTATTTCAACATATATATCTCAATTTGTTCAAACCAATGGACTTATTATTCGTTAATTCCAAATACTCTGTCACTGTTTTCATTTGTTGTGCTGCAGATGGATTAGTATATGCCTGAAAAAATAAATCATAAGACATGATATTTAGAACTTGCTTATATATAGTGTACAACTTGATATTATGTAAAAATAAATCATAAGACATAATAAGTAAAGTCCAACTCATTTCTGTGAAAAGCTGGAAAACCCAACTTGATGCTAAACAGCTTGACAGTTGCAGAGGGTCTGAAATATGACAAAGTTGTTGGTCAATCTGCTCATCTCTTTACACTTCAAATTCAAACGGTTCATTGTCTATTCCGTGATGAAACTGCTATAGTTTTGAGTTCTCAACTCCAATGCCAAACCTTAAAGTAACAATCAAACATTATGATCTTGAAGTAGGAAACCTTATGTATTTAAAGAACCCAATTTTTTATTCACTAAGTAATTTGAACCCATTGATTGAGGAGCCCCTTTTGGCTTTCATAGCATTGCTTTTCTGCTTTAATTCTTTATCCCACATCAGCTGCTTCTAGCATAACAATGTGGTTTAAATAGCCAGCAAGTGGAAGCATTGAGCGCCGAGCTGGGTAACGCTAGTTTGTGACCCGAGTGGGGGCATTGAGATGATTGGACAATGACTCGGTCCAACAGGCAGGGTCTGTTGGTGCGACTCTCTGGCCTGCCCGTTCCAAGTAGAGAGTTGAATCATGTGGTCCGAGCGAAGGCTTGGGCCCTCGTGGCTCCTAGAGAGGAGGGCACCGCGTGAGGCTGGTTTCACAGAGCAGCGAAAACCTCCCGCTTTCGACAGTGGAAGGATAACGGGCCAGTGCATCCTAGACCCAATTTGTCTGGTGGACCGAGATCAATCGGACAATCACCTTTTTTTTTTTTTTTTTTTTTTTTTGTTTGTTTGTTTGTTTGGGTTTAAAGAGGTTTTAATTTCTGTAATTATTATGAATGAAAGAGATAAAACACTTCCAACTATCTTGTGTGTAAAAATCCAAAGAAAATACCAATACGAAGACCACATCAATACGAGTTGGGAAACTTGAATTTCGAGTATATTGATGTTATTAGCGCAGGGGACTCATTCCTGCCTTACCCTGTCATCTTCAGTAAAAGAGGGTCGTCTCTTAATTGCTAACATGGACAAGAACGTACGTGGGCTTGGGCGGGCTCATGCCGATTGAATTGAGGAGGACATCTTGTAATTGGAGGTGGAAATAGCAGGCAGGCCTATGTATGGTGGTCGCCTAATTTGTTTAGTGATGTTACTTTTATACTAGTAACTAGTAATTAGCTTAATCTATTTTTGGATCTTTCAATATGCTGTCAAACTTAAGCTTATCATGTTCATGTAAAAATGGCCCGACTATGTTGTGGCCCGTGGCTCTCTTTCTTTCTAAACTTTAGTCCGCATCCGCTAACAAGCTTCTTGCCATAGTTTTTCAAAACAAAAAAAAATCATTTAGTTATTTCCAATCTTTGTAAATTCTTACATGTTATTTTACTCTTTCTGACTGGTTTACTCATGTTATATATTCACCTCCTGACTGGTTTTGGCTCACCCAGGCATATCTTGAAATATTGGACAACATGGAATGTTAACCAATCCAATGTAGGGGAATGATTTAAATACTATTAAACCCCCCACTACTAGGGGTTTACTATCAATTTAAAAATGACATCCTAATTGTTGGATATTGGTATAGTAGTTGTAGCCTCTCCCTTAAATTTATTTAATGCTGAAACCATTGACCTTATACCTCAGCTCGAAAGTTTTAGTGCTTTGAATTAAGTTGGTTGAAACTTGCAACTACCAACATTAAGAGCTCGACGACCTCAAATGAAAAAGTTCTAGCCTATCTCCTTAATTCAAAAGACTCTAACCTTTACTTAAGGGATATTGAGTTTGCTTCTACAGATGAAATTATGCTTTTCTCTAAATCATCCTCTAAAATAAAATTAAGACACAAGATATGTCACATTATAATAACAATAATAATCTTAAAAAATTTCACTAGTTATAATAACAATAATAATCTTTAAAAATTTCACTAGAAAATGAACAAAAAAGGCAATGAATGAAGAAAATTAATACTATATAAGAGAGTTGCTAAGACCTTAAAATATATATGATTTGCGCCCTTGGTGAAGCTCGAGGAAATTGATTCAACTCCATCAATATCTCTGATTTTTTATCCTCGCAAATCCGTTAACAAATTTCATTTGCTCAAGAAGTGGGGAGTTGCCAAGTATCATTTTCATAAACTGCGTCTCTGGACCCAAACCGATTATGCCCGTTATTTCAACATTTCTCAATTTCTTCAAACCAATGGACTCATTATTCCTTGCTTCCAAATATTCTGTCACTGCTTTCATTTGTGCTGCTGCTGCTGATGGATTGGAATGTGACTGCACATGCACAATTAATTATGAAAAATAAAGTAAATCATAAAGCATACTTATATTAATAAGAACTTGCTTAATTTTAGTTTCAAAGATTATAAATAGAGATAAACTCACATGAACAATAAGTCCCTCGAGATTTGGACAACTTTTAATGAACCCAACAGCAGAAGACACTAATTCGATGTCTTCGAACATTACCCTAAAGAAATGAACGAGCCATAGATTCTTAAATATTGATGGAACCCACATTCTTACACTGTCTTGAGCAAGAAACTTCCAAAATACAATAAGAAATATTAGGTATAAAATAAAATCAACCCAAATTGATTAAATATTCCTAGACAGAGATGTCAATAAAGAACAAGGATTAAGGAAAATTTACCTTCAAAACATTGGGTCCACTCTCGAAGATCCTCAGATTGGATAAAAAATTTAGATTGTTGGGCAGATTCTTCTGATCATCCATATCAGGCAGGCCGTTGAAATCGAGGCACATTGATGACAAACATGGGGTATTCTTCAAGCAGATGCATTTGACCAGATCGGCAGAAAAATCCAAACGTTGTAGCTTGGGAGCATGATGAATATTCAATCTATCAAGGCCATCAACAAGATCCAAGTGCAATGTATTAAGTTGGGGGCACTTGGCAATGAGATTCTCAAATCCCTCATTATTGAAGGCAACATATTCAAGCTTTAGCCAAGTAAGATGATCGAATCCATTGAATTTTGTAGGAGGAGGAATTGATGAAAATATGCAACCCTTAAGCTCCAATTGCCTAAGATTGACGAAAGAAAATAAGCTAGAATGGATTTTATATCGGTAATTTGGTGCAGGATCAAATTCGAGCACGAATTCCGTAATAGCACCATTATTTGATAAGAACCAAATCCATTGATCGACGTCAAGATAATAACTCGTCGTCGTCATGGGTTGAGATCTGAGGGAAAACTTACTTATGGGGCCTTGGTGCACAAGGAGAATACGAGTAATTACCTTAGCAAGTTGATCATGCGACAAAAAATAGAATCATCGAAATCAAGGTGAGAAAGAGAAGTCCATCTGCGCCTCCAATTTCTTGATAGGATGCCTGTTCTCACAGCATCAATAATAGGCAATCTTCTAAGAATTCCATCAATTATAATATGATCCGGTAAGTTACTGATTCGATCTGAACTCATATTACTCGATCCACTAGCTCCCATAGCACAAATCTCTCCTTAGTCTAAACCCAAACCCATATAAGATATTTTTCTTATATACAAAATAGGGATGGCGGCTCCCAGTTATGGTGGGAAACCCTATATAGTGATTAGGTATTGTAAGAAGTCAACAAGCTGGAAAGGAGTTCCAAAGTAATTTTTTGGGGCTAAATATCCAAAAAAATCACTTATGTTTTGCTTTTGGGACAAAATAATCCCATATGTTTTTTTCGGGACAAATTAATCCCTTACGTTTCAAAAATGAGTCACGTTAGTCCCTTTTGGTAACGGCGGTTAGATTTGCTAACGTGGCATTTCCACGTCAGCAGCCAATTCAGCAAGAAGTCCACATGGCTTTTCCACATCAGCAATGGACTAATTTGTCCAAAAAAAAACATAAGGGATTATTTTGTCCCAAAAGAAAAACATAAAGGATTTTTTTGATATTTAGTCTAGAATTTAATTTTTGAAATAAAAAATTGTTTTTTTTTGTAAAAAAAATTTCCTTCTCCTTTCCAAAAACTGAAAAACTCTATTGGTAATGTACCAAATAATAACTCATCATTTAAAAATTAAAATGGTAAAGATAATTTTCTAAAATATGGTAAAGATAAAATAGTTATAAAAATATTAAATTTAATGAAATAAAAATAGAATTTTTGGTAAAATAAAACTATAAAAATTTAAATAATGTCATTTAAGAAATATATTTAAAAAACAAGTCCTTAACATCACGTGCCTTTGTTTTCTAGAAACAATCCCCTAACATATTTAATCTACTCTTACCCGAAACGAAAAAATTCTCTCCAAAACTCCTAACTCTGGTGGCCAAGTACGAATGTTATAAAACTTTTGAATTGATGATTATAACCTTATTTTTCGATTATATTTATTAAATACCATTGTTTAAATTTTTATAGTTTTACTTAACTAAAAACTCTATTTTTATTTAATTTAATCTAATATATTTATATATTTTTTATTTTTACCATTTTAATATTTTAATTAATAAATTTAGATATATTAGAATTTTTTAAATATATTTCTTACCCTTATTTTTCAAATATATTTCTTAAATGTCATTGTTTAAACTTTTAAAATTTTACTCAATTAAAAACTATTTTTATTTAATCAAATCTAATATATTTATAACTATTTTATTTTTACCATTTTACTATCTTGATTAAAAATTAGATATATTAGAATTTTTAAATATATTTTTTTAAAAAATAAATTTTTTATTTCGAAAATCAAATTATAGACTAAATACTAAAAAAATCCTTCATGTTTTCTTTTGGGACAAAAAAATCCCTTATGTTTTTCTTTTGGGACAGAAAAATCCCTTATATTTTTTTTGGGACAAATAAGTCCGTTGCTGATGTGGAAAAGCCACGTGGACTTCTTGTTGACGTGGAAATGCCACGTCAGCGAATCTAACGACCATTACCAAAAAGGACTAACGTGGCTCATTTTTGAAACGTAAGGGATTATTTTATCCCAAAAGCAAAACATAAAGGATTTTTTTGGGTATTTAACCAATTTTTTGGTAATTTCCTCGGTTACTTTTTTGGTTTTACGAAAGGTATCCCAAGCTTTATGGGCCTGAGACTATTCCTTTTTGATCGGGCCAGTAGTATGAAAGGTTAAAATCCTCTAAATTAACACATTTCAAAGGGATTGAACTTATATTTTCACCCTTACCGAGGTGGAGGGCGCTTACTATCTCAACCAATCACTTATTGAGTTTGCTAGGTTATTTATACAACACAATTAAGCACAATGTGTGTGGTTGAAATTCATAATTTCATAACGTATATACTACTCCATTATTTTTATTTTTTTGAATTATTTTTGTTATTTAGTAGATATTAAATTTCGCTTTTTCTCTTGAAAAAGAATTTTTTTTCTTCATTTCATATGTTAATTAATGGCTTATTAGCCTTTTTGCCTCCTGAATTATGGGGCTAATGACACTTTGCCCCTAAACTAATTAAAATCGCACGACAATTTGCTTCATGAACTTCGCAAATGCAGGACAATTTGCCCATTTGTCAGGGTTTAAATTGTTTTGAATTTGGGAAGTTTAGGGGCTAATTTACGGCATAAATGCTACTTTGCACCCTTAAGTTTGTACAGACTGCCACTTTGCACCCAACTTTTTTATTTTTATCAAAACACACCCTAAAGTTTTATTTTTGTCCCACTTTGCACCCTCCGTCATGGTAGGACAAATGAATCGGTCATGGAGTCCGATGTGGTGTGCCAAGATGTGGCACGCCACATGTACCAAAAAGTGGCACGCCACGTGTACCAAAAGGTAACATGTGGCACGCCATGTGTTCCAAAAGGTGACACGTGTCACGCCACGTGTACCAAAAGTGACACGTGTCACGCCACGTGTACCAAAAGTGACACGTGGCATGCCACGTGCACAAAAGGACATGTGCCACGTGTCATTTTTTTGTCCACATGACACGCCACGTCGGACTCCGTGACCGATTCGTTTGTTTTACTGGACAGAGGGTGCAAAGTGGCACAAAAATAAAAACTTTAGGGTGCGTTTTGGTCAAAATAAAAAAGTTGGGTGCAAAGTGGCAGTCCGTACAAACTTAAGGGTGCAAAGTGGCATTTATGCCGCTAATTAATTGTCTTGAATCTAAAAGTCCATGGGATAAGTTGTTGCAATTTGAAATCTGTGAGGCAAAATGTTCTTGACGCAATTGTTCAAGGGGCAAAATAGCTAATAAGCCGTTAACTAATTTATGGCTTAATAAACAACTTTGCCTTTTAACTTGTAAGAAATAGACAAATTAGCCCTTAAACTTCCAAAATTGTCAATTGCCCGCCTTAATTTGTTAAAAAAAAAACCTTTTGTGTGGAAATTGGTTAAATTATTATATGTTAACAATTGGACGAAAATTGGTATGATTCCCGTGAATTTCATTCAATTGTTAATGCAATTTAACCATTTTTCGTCCAAAATGACTAATTTATTCATTTTTTACAAATTCAGGTGTGCAATTGATAATTTTGAAAGTTCAAGGGTTAATTTGTTAATTTCTTACCAATATAGGAATCACATTGTACCAAATTGTCGATTATTTATAATCAAATGGTACTATAATAATTAATTTTCTATATTTCGGTTTAAATTCATAATTTCATAACATATATACTACTCCATTATTTTTTATTTTTGTGGTGAATTATTTTTGTTATTTAATAGATACTATTAAATTTCGCTTTTTCTCTTGAGAATAGAATAGAAATTAGTACTACAACTTTCCCTCAAAAAGAATAGAAAGTAGAACTTATTTTTATAAGATACAGGGTTTCGAACGATCCACCTTCGTTGGTTCATATCAAATTCTGTTTTTAGTTTTAACAGGTAAAAAGAAAGGTAAAAGAATAAAAGAAAAAATCAATGGAAACAAGAGATTAACAGCGGAATCAGCTCCCATAATATTCCAAGAAGGAAATTATAGGCTTAAATCCTCTCACCGCTGCCGTTGAAAACGAGTGGGGCGACTGTGACTCCCGCGCCATAGCCAACCTGCTCTGTTCCAACGTCTTCAGTACTGATTCGAGAAATGGTCGCCTTTTTAAAGTTTTTATTTAAAAATCAATCCTTTTTTCGCAGCACAAGTCAAGGACCCTCCCAGTCCCAGGCAGCGGAAACAATCTGCCGAAACAAAACAAGGAGTCCAGAACAATAGCAAAACCAAACACGAAAACAGAAAAAAACACAGACCAAAAAAGACACAAGCACCATCCAGGCAGCGCCATCAAACTGCCAGAAAACCAGAATGAAGTCCAACACAACAACATAAAAGAAAAAGGCAAACAATGCTGAACCAAATTGAAGAAAAGAGCGAATGAGGGGCACTGCTCAATCACCACCTTCCTTTGCAGGCGCAGCTGCAACTCATTGAAAAAAACATAAAACTACCCCAAGAATCACATCAACAATCCAAAGCATATCGTTGAGAATTTGAAATGCTTGATTTCGATCCTCCCACACGTTTAACTTCCATTGCTCTTCTAATATTAGACCCATAAATATTACCAAATGCACACAAAAACCCAATTTTCCTCATGGTACCAACACTAAATAAGTACCTTTGTGCCACCACCGCAAATTCACCAAGAAGAAACCATCATCACATAAATCATGATTAAACCCCTGCTGAACCCACTACTTCATAGACTCTAGAATAAATAGACACTTTGTCCTTGAATTTTGTAAATTTAGGCTACATCAGCAAATCTAGTGAGACGTCATTAGTCTGATTTTCCAAATTCAAGAGAAAAAGTGACACAATTTAAAGTTCAAAGACAATACTCCCTCCGTTCCAAATTAACTGATTCTTTTTGGGATGAATCAGTTAATTTGGGACGGAGGGAGTAATAAGTTTGTGAAGCCCAAAAGACAAACACCACTTAAAAGAAACTATTCTTTCTTATCCTTTTCACCTCCTGATTGGATTTGGCTCATTCTAGACAAATCCTGAAAATTGAACGGGAGGATAAGTTCTTTATTTTTTTCCCCACCCAGTATTTTCAGAGCATTGCTCTAACTAATCCAGGTCCGCGGGTTTGATGGGTGAGTCTATCACCAGGGCGAGACATGCTTAAACTGCAACGTGCCGCTTATCCAACCCTACATTGGTAAGTTCTTTATTAATATATGATGATTTGTGCCATTGCTGAAGCTCGAGGAAATTCATTCAACTCCATCAATATCACTGAATTTCTTTCCTTGAGAATTTTCATTCGCTCAAGCAGTGGCGAGTTGCGAAGTATCATTTTCATAAACTGTATCTCTGGCCCCAAACCGCGTATACCTTTTATTTCAACATATCTCAATTTCTTCAAACTCAAACCAATGGACTTATTATCCGTTACTTCCAAATACTCTGTCACTGTTTTCATTTGTTGTGCTGCAGATGGATTAGTACATGCCTGCACAAATAATTATGAAAAATTAAATCATAAAACATATTAATTAGAACTTGCTTAATTTTATTTTCAAAGATTATAAAGTAGAGATAAACTCACAGTGACAAAAAGTTTCATCAGATTTGGACAACTTGTAATCAAGCCAACAAGAGAAGACACTGATTCCATGTCTTCGAACTTAATTAGGCTAGAGAAGCGAACGTCCCGCAGATGCTCAAATATTGATGGAACCCACATTCTTACACTTTCTTGAGCAAGAAACTTCCAAATACAATAAGAAATATTAGCTATAAAATAAAATCATCCCAAATTGATTAATTCCAAGACAGAGAAGTCGATGATTAAAGAACAAAAGGAAAAAGGAAACTTAATTACCTTCAAAACATTGGAGCCAAACACGAACGACCTCAGATTGGATGTGAAATTTAGATTGCTGGGAAGATTCTGATGATCCATATGAGGCAGGCGGTTGAAAGAGAGGAACATTGATAATAAACTTGGGGTATTGTTCAAGCAGATGTATTTAACCAGATCGGCTTTAAAAACAAACCTTCGTAGCTTGGGAACATGATGAATGTTCAATCCATCAAGGCCATAAACAAGATTCAAGTGCAATTCATTAAGTTGGGGGCACTTGGCAATGAGATTCTCAAATCCTTCATTATTGAAGGTAAGATTTTCAAGCTTTAGCCAAGTGAGATTATCGAATACCTTGAATTTTGTAGGACGAATGTTCAATCCATCAACACGATTCAAGTCCAATGTACTAAGTTGGGGGCTCTTGGCAATGAGATTCTCAAATCCCTCATTATTGAAGGTAACACATTCAAGCTTTAGCCAAGTAAGATGATCGAATACATTGAATTTTGTAGTAGGAATTGATGGAAATATGCAACCCTTAAGATTCAATTGCCGAAGATTGACGAAAGAAAATAAGCTAGAATGGATTTTATATCGGTAATTTGGTGCAGGATTAAATTCGAGCAAGAATTGCGTAATAGCACCGTTATTTGATAAGAACCGAATCCATTGATCGACTCTAAGATAATAACTCGTCATCATGGGTTGAGATCTGAGGGAAAACTTACTTATGGGGCCTTGGTGCACAAGGAGAATATCAGAAATTACCCTAGCAAGTTGATCATGCGACCGAAAAGTAGAATCATCGAAAACAAGGTGAGAAAGAGAAGTCCATTTGTATCTCCAATTTCTTGATAGGATGCTTGTTCTCACAGCATCTTGAATTGGCAATCTTCCAAGAATTTCATCAATTATAATATGGTCTGGCAACTTACTTCTGATTCTATCCGAACTCATGTTTTTGAGTCTAGAATTCTTCATAACTCATGTTTTTGAGTCTAGAATTCTTCATTCAATTAGTATAAGTTAAAGAGAATCAAGCGAAATATTTAAATTAGTGAAGAAGGGTTAAGAGAATACAACTAGTTGTGGTGACTTGTGAGATGAGAATATATGTTTTCTTATATACAAATTAGGGATGGCGGCGCCCTGGATATGGTGGGAAACCCTATATAGTGATTACTGATTAGGTATTGTGAAACGAGTAGTTCAAATTAAGTCGACAAGGTACACTACAAGAAAAAAAAGGCCTTTTGAGCCGGTTTTTTACACCTATAGAGGCGGTTAAAACCGCCTGTAAACATTTGACCTGTTTCATGAAACCACATCTAAACCACCTGCAAGTTGGCTGACTCTACGAATTGGAACCGTTTCGGTTAGACCGCCTGGGTAGGTGATGACTGTTGCAAGCGGTTCAAAATCTTAATAGAATGGGTTTGAACCGCCTCAAAATGTCCATTTTCTTTTTTTTTTTCTCCACAATTAATCCTGCTTTTTTCAAATACCAGATTAGACCAATGTATATACTTCAAACATACAATTTATCTTCAAAAATATTTAATGCATACTAGTCTTCACTTCCACGTGCGTTGCACGTTACCTATCGTGTTTAAATTAAAAGAAAATTAAAATAATAATTGAAATTATTTATAAGTAGAGCTATCAAACCTGATTCAAACTCAATAATCCTTAATAGATTAGTAGAATAAAATTGTATATTAAAAATTTTAATATATCCAAATTTTTTAGTAAAAATAAAGTAATTATAAAGATATTAGATTTAATTGAATAAAAATAGAGTTTCTAGTAGAATAAAACTATAATAGTTAAGCAATGGCATTTAAGACAATATGTTTAAAAAATAAGGATATAATGGTCGATTCAAAAGTTTTACAAAACTCGTACTTTTATATATAGTATAGGTATAGATATAGATTAGTTAAAAAAAAACAACATTCAGAAAATCTCAATCTGCCATTAATTTGAAGAATTTAACATTGATTTAAACATATTTAGTAACATTAGCTTTACAAAGGATTTCTAAAACATCAATTGACAATGTGCATCAGCTTTCAAACGAGAATTCACAATCAAAAGATGAAGAATCAATTCTTCAAAAATTCACTAGAATTAATCTTGAAATATTACAACTTCAAATGTTCATTTGTTGCGAACCGCCAGCAATTTTGTTGGGATCATATGGACTTCTAGGCTTCTAGCAATCCTGTAGCATTCACAAAGCAAGAAAACTAGACAAGTAAATGAAAGTAGTAAATTTGTTGGTGAATTGGTTGCCTGCTAACATATTAATGCAGAATATATCACAGTCTGCTAACAAATTAATGCAGAATATACATATCACAGTATTAATACACACATTTTTGACATGAAAACAATGGGTTCAAGCCATAGCGAACAACATTTTCTTTAGTTCCACAATGGACTTGGAAAAAAGAAAGAGCAGAAAGAAATGAAGGTGTTGTCACCCTCCAAAACACTTCAATGGAACTTTACCAACGCAAACCAAGATTTTCAAGGCTTCTAGTATGGGTCTAATCACCTACTTGACAAAGTCAGAAAAGTTCCTGAACACCGGGTGATTATTGAAAGAGTTTGGCAGGAATGAAATATACAAGAGAAGAGCAAAATCAATTGACTTATTTGGCCTGGAATGAGCTAGTTTGGTGTAGTGGTAAGAAGTTCCAAAGTAATTTATGGGTAATTTGCTTGGTTAATTTTTTGTTTTACTAAAGGTATTCTCAAGCCAAAAAAAAAAAACTATTGAGAGCCTTTTGGGCCTGACACTATTCTTTTTTGGATCGGGAGCGTGAAATGTTAAAACCATCTCAACAGATACACTTCTAAGGGATTCAATTTGTATTCTCACCCTTATTGAGATAGAGACCACTTATAATCTCAACCAATCACTTATTGGTTTTGCTAGGTTAACTATATAACATAATTAAGCCCAATGATCAAACCACAATTAGCCTCAACTTTTTCCATTTATAAGACTCTAACTCGAGACCACCTTCTGTGACATCCTAGCCTATATATCTACTAATAACAAATACAACTACTGCTGTTGTATCTTTGATTGTATTAACTATAATTAAAATGTTGTCTTTGAATAACAAATAAAAGTTCAATTTTCAAAAAAAAAAAAAAGAATTACATTACCAAATTTGATGAAAACTTTTTCTTATTCATAATTATTTTGTACATCGATCAGCTACTATCTGTTACCGTAACTAAACTTGGAGCTTGAATCTGGCCTGAAGAAGTTCAGTTTCAAAGAAAAATGAGAAAGATTCAATCCACAACAATATTTTAAAATAGTAATACTCTAATTAATTATCTAGCTGATATATTTTAATGATATATATAATATGTATCATCATACAATAGGAAGGAGAGAATTCGAGCCCGTCATACCTTATGATTTTTCGATTCATAACTATCAATATAATCGAACCATTAATATATATATATATATATATATATATATATATATAACTACTTGTAATTTATTAAAAAAAGAAAGCTAGTGAGCACTCGAGAGTCTAGATACTTTATGGTTGAATAGCCACTTTTTCTTGAACTTTGTAAATTTATGTTAGGTGAGCGAATCTAATGAGACATTAGTCTGATTTTTTTTCAAGGTTACGTTTGGTTCGTGGAATGTAGTGGGAAAGTGTGGTAAGTTAGGTAGAGGGAATAACATTCCCATGTTTGGTTGGTGGAATCTAATTTTAGGTAGGAATGTTCCCACCTAAAAGGGTGGGAAAGTTAACTTTCCCAAGAAAGTGTTACTCTTTTTCCCTTGTCTTTCTCTTATAATTTTAAAATGTAATAACTTTCTCATGTTAACCAAACATGATAATCTTATTCCCATAAAAATAAAAAATTATACTTTCCCACTAAAATAACATTCCTAGGAAAGTAGTGTGAATGACATTACCACGTGATACCTAAGATACCACGAACCAAACATAACCCAAGAGAAAAAGTGACAATTGAAATTTCATAGAAATAAGTTTGTGAAGTCCATAAGACAAACACCACTTAAAGAAACTATTCTTTCTTATCCTTTTCACCTCTTGAACAGGAGGATAATTAAGTTCTTTATTTTTTTTTCCCACCCGGTATTCAACTAATCCAGGTCACCCACCTGGAGTACCAAGTACCAACCTAGCACATGAGTCTATCGACGGGACAGCTGTATACGCAAGGTCTCGATACTAAGACATGCTTAAGCTGCAAGTGGATAAGTTCTTTATTAATATATGATGATTTGCGCCATTGCTGAAGCTCGAGGAAATTCATTCAAATCCATCAATATCACTGATTTTGTTTCCTTGAGAATTTTCATTCGCTCAAGCAATGGCGAGTTGCGAAGTATCATTTTCATAAACTGTATCGCTGGCCCCATACCGCGTATACCTTTTACTTCAACATATCTCAATTTGTTCAAAGTCAAACCAATGGACTTAGTATTCGTTACTTCCAAATACTCTGTCACTGTTTTCATTTGTTGTGCTGCAGATGGATTGGTACATGCCTGCACAAATAATTATAAAAAATTAAATCATAAAACATATTAATTAGAACTTGCTTAATTTTATTTTCAAAGATTATAAAGTAGAGATAAACTCACAGTGACAAAAAGTTTCATCAGATTTGGACAACTTGTAATCAAGCCAACAACAGAAGACACTGATTCCATGTCTTTGAACTTTAGCCTATCCAAGTGAACGCGCCATAGATGCTCAAATATTGATGGGACCCACATTCTTACACTTTCTTGAGCAAGAAACTTCCAAATACAATAAGAAATATTAGCTATAAAATCATCCCAAAATGATTAATTCCAAGACAGAGAAGTCGATAATTAAAGAAGAAAAGGAAAAAGGAAATTTACCTTCAAAACATTGGATCCAATCATGAACGACCTCAGATTGGATGGGAAATTTAGATTATTGGGCAGATTCTGATCATCATACAGGCGGTTGAAAGAGAGATTCACTAATAATAAACTTGGGGTATTGTTCAAGCTGATGTATTTAACCAGATCGGCTTTAAAAACAAACCTTCGTAGCTTGGGAACATGATGAATGTTCAATCTATCAAGGCCATTAACAAGAATCAAGTGCAATCTACTAAGTTGGGGGCACTTTGCAATGAGATTCTCAAATCCTTCATTATTGAAGGTAACATTTTCAAGAGATGATCGAATACATTGAATTTTGTAGGAGGAATTGATGGAAATATGCAACCCTTAAGCTTCAATACCCTAAGATTGACGAAAGAAAATAAGCTAGAATGGATTTTATATCGGCTTGGTGCAGGATCAAATTCGAGCACGAATTCCATAATAGAACCTTTATTTGACAAGAACCGAATCCATTTATCGACTTTAAGATAATAGCTCGTCGTCTTGGGTTGATCTATGATGGAAAACTTACTTCATCTTTTTCTGGCATCACTGATGAGGGAAAACTTACTTATGGGGCCTTGGTGCACAAGGAGAATATCAGAAATTACCGTAGCAAGTTGATCATGCGACAAAAAACTAGAATCATCGAAAACAAGGTGAGAAAGAGTGGTCCATTTCTGCCTCCAATTTCTTGATAGGATGCTTGTTCTCACAGCATCTTGAATGGGCAATCTTCCAAGAAGTTCATCAATTATAATATGGTCTGGCAACTTACTGCTGATTCTATCCGAACTCATGTTTTTGAGTCTAGAATTCTTCTTTCAATTAGTACAAGTAAAAGAGAATCAAGCGAAAAATTCAAAAAATTCAAATTAGTGAAGAAGGGTTAAGAGAATACAACTCGTTGTGGTGACTTGTGAGATGAGAAGATATATATGTTTTCTTATATACAAATTAGGGATAGCGGCGCCCTGGATATGGTGGGAAACCCTATATAGGGATTAGGTATTGTAAAACGAGTACTTCAGATTAATTTAAGAAGTTCAAAGTAATTTCTTGGTAATTTGCTTGGTTAATTTTTTGGTTTTACTAAAGGTATTCGTATTCTCAAGCCTTTTAGGCGTGAGAGCCTTTTGGGTCTCGAAATATTCCGTTTTGATGAGTCGGGAGCGTGAAATTTTAAAATCCTCTCAACAGATACACTTCCTCTGAGGTATTGAATTTGTGTTCTCACTCTTGCCGTGGTAGTCTGGTAAAGACTGCTTACCATCTCAACCAATCACTTATTGGTTTTTCTAAATGATGACCCTATAGACTTGAGTCTGTGGGGGTTACCACGCAATTGAGTCTGTGGTAACTCATATGGACTCTAGCCTATAGAATCATCATTGGTTTTGCTAGGTTAATCATATAACATAATTAAGCCCAATGGTCAAATCACAATTAGCCTGGATTTTTTCCCTTCACAAGACTCAAACTCGAGACCTTATTTAAAGGGAACAAGTGTCAAACCACTTGAATCACTACTTGGTAAACTAGTTGTCTTATTATTCAGTCACTGATTTATTATTCATTTTTGCTGCAGATGAATTACTAGTATATATGCCTGCGCAATTAATGAAATTTGATTAAATCATCAAATTTGATTAAATTTGTTCCACCGCCTGCGCTTCGCATGCGGATGGTCTATTTGATAAATTTTGTTAAGAAAACTATTTTAAGAAATTGAATATAGATGTTAGTCTATGAAAATTTGCTTAAGAAAGTAATTATATTTTATTTTTTGAAAAGCAATTATATATGTTTTTTTAATGAAATGTAATGTGTATATTAGTTCCACCATCATTCCTTCCTTTTTCACTTTTTTTTTTCCTTTGGTCTTGTGAGTTTTGTTCTGAAAACTATTGTCTATTTATAGTTTTTTGGTGCTTGTATTTTTCTTTAAATCCAATAGTTCATTGCATTTTGTATTGTTTGGTACGTGTCCTTTGCCTCTTACGGTGAAGGCTGAATTGGATAAAATTATGAGGAGATTTTTGTGGTCGGGAGCTGACAAAGGAAGAAAAATTCATTTGGCTAATTGGAGCACAATTTGCAATTTTAAAGAGCTTGGTGGTTGGGTTTAGTTGATCTTGGATTGCGGAATAGGGCCCTTCTTAATAAATGGCTGTGGAGGTTTGCAAATGAGAATAACTGTTTCTGGCGTAGGGTGATTATGGAGAAAAATGGGCTGAATGTAGAGTCATTGACTATTCCTAGTGGTAACAGAAATAGTTCAGCGTTGTGGAAAGCCATTTCTAAGCCTCTTAGTGGTGTTGATAATGTTTCTTTGTTTACTAGGAATGGAATGGTGATTTCTATAGGGAATGGAACAAGGGTGGATTTTTGGAATGATAAATGGGCTAATGGGACAGCTTTGAAAGTTGCATTTCCTAGAGTTTATGCTTTAGCTCGATAAAAAAACGGCATGGCTAGTGAGTTTGGATGCTTTGATGGAAATTTGTGGAAATGGAAGGTGGAGTTGAGAAGAAATGTGTTTGATTGGGAAGTGGAACAATGGCAGAAGTTATGTGATGTCCTTGATGAATTTCACTTGGTGGAAAATTCAAAAGATAAATTGGTTTGGGCTTTTAATGCTAACGGCTATTATTCGCCTAGCTCTTTTTGCAGGGCACTTTCGTATTCTCTTTTTGATAAGGAAGAAGTGTGGAAGCTTGTTTGGACAGGTCAGCCTCCACCAAAAGTTGAATTTTTTGTTTGGCAGTTGTTAAAAAAGAAGATTGCAGTGAAGCATGAGCTCCATAGAAGAGGTTTGATCTCTATTGACTCTTCTCTTTGTGTGTTTTGCGGTCAAGCGGTTGAAACCATTGAGCAACTATTTTTTCGTTGCACGTTTTCTTGGGCTGTTTGGATGGCTTGTTGCCGTTTGTGGAATGTTGTTTGGTCGGCTCCTAAAGATCCTATTCTGTTTTTCTTGTCTTGGCAATATTCCTTAACTGATTCTAATAAGCTTAATATTTGGAGAATGGCTTTTTTTGCCATTAGTTGGTCAATATGGCTGCATCGTAACGAGATGGTTTTCAATAGAAAGTTGTTTGACTTCTCTGAACTTGTTGAAGTGATTAAGTTTAGATTGACATGTTGGTCTAAAACTGCTTGGCCTGAGTTGGATTGCTCATTTATGGACTTCTATAGATGCCCGAATGATGTTGTGGTGAGGAGGAGGAAAAGGGGGCTGATAGAGTTGTCGTTTGGTGTGCTCCTGATTTGGGTTGGCTTAAATTTAATGTTGACGGTGCTGCTAGGGGCAAGCCTGGTCCTGCAGGTATTGGGGGCATTCTTCACGACGACAAAAGCAAGGTTTTGATGCAGTTTTCGAAATCCATTGGTGTCACAGAGTCTAATGAGGCGGAAATTCGTGCGATTAGAGAAGCTTTAATCATGTTTGTTGCCTCTAGATGGGTTTCCTCTTGTAGCTTGATCATTGAAAGCAATTCTCAAAATGCTGTATCTTGGGTTACTCAGCCTGGTGAAGTTCCATGGAGGCTTAGAAGATGGGTATCGCATATATCTCTGTTGCTGCAAAAACTTATTGAGTTTAGAATCATTCATGTTTTCAGGGAAGCAAACGGTGAAGCAGATGAACTTGCGAAGTCAGGCGTTGAGAGAGCGGTGCCTCTATTTTCTACTTTTGATTAGGTGTTTGTATTCTGCTTATGTATTTTGTGTCTTGCTCTGTTTGTATTCTGGTTTGATAGAGCCAGTTGTGGCTCTATTTTGACCCTCTGTTATTTCAAATAAAATTGCTATGCCTTTAAAAAAAATAGGTTCAATCGAATAAACATCACAATTAATAATAATATATAATAGAATTATTTTATAATAATAATAAAACTCACTATTTAATGAACACAAAGATGATAAACAAAGCTTGAGGAGACTAACAATAAACACATGTAAAAGAAGTAAAACGTCATGTGGCGTTCAATGAGGGCATTGCTCATAAAATTAATAGTAGGTATAATTACAAGGTATAGAGATGAAAGTTACCTATATGGGATCCTAGCACAAACTTCCTCAGATTGTTGGGCAGATTCTTAATCATATATATACATCAGGCGGCCGGTCGAAATAGAGTGTTGTAAATGATAAACTTGGGGTATTCTTCCAGCAGATGCATTTAATTTTTCACCAAGATTTGAAAAAAAAAATAAAAAGCAGATGTGTTTGATCAGATTGGATTTTGTAGCTTGGGAGCATGATCAATGTTCAATCTATCAAGACCATCAACACGGTGCAGGTGCAAATCACTAAGTTGGGGGCACTTGGCAATTAGATTAATCTCAAATCCTTCGATATTGAAGGTAACACTATCAAGCTTTAGACAAGTAAGCTGATTGAATCCATTGAATTTGGTAGGAAAGAATTGATGGAAATATGCAAGTTCTAAGCTTCAATTCCCTAAGATTAACGAAAGAAAATAAATTTCATATCGACTTCGTCCATCAGTTTCAATGACTAGGATTCGATCCCCAGCAGTCTCAGGTACCAACTAACAAAAAAAATCCCAGTAAAAGCACCAAGAACCAAATCCATTCATCCATATAAGATCTTGTCGATAATTAAGGTTCCACCTCTGAGGAAAAACTTACTCATGGGGCCTTGTGCTGCCAGAGAATACGAGAAATTACTCTTAACAACTTCCTCCTCATGATACCGAAGGAGTGTCAGAAGAGAATAAACATAGAAAAAGAAGGTTAGGAAGATAAAACCATTTGTGCTTCCAATTCCTTGATAGAATGCTTGTTTTAACAGCATCTTTAATACGCAATCTATCAAGAATTTCATGAATTACAATATGGTCTGGCAAGTAACAGCATCTATAATTCTTTTCAAGCCGATATTCAAATTAGTGAAGGAGAGGGATAAGAGAGAATACAATTCTAGTTGTGACTTGTAAGATAGATATGTGTTATATATATAGTACAAATTGGGGAAGGCGGTCCGTATCTATGGTAGAAATCCCGTAGTGATTAGGTATTGTAAGACGCTAGTTCAGATTTACTTCCAAAGTAAGAAGTTCCAAAGTACTCCCCCTGTTCCTTTTTAATTGTCACTTTTAACTACTTTATTTGTTTAAGAAAATTAGTTATTTTGTTAAATTTTATATAAAATTTACTTTACTTTATAATGAGTTTTGTGATTTCAAAGCAGGGCAAATATGTCATTTTAATAGAAAGACAATTAAAAAGGAACAAGAGGTTGGGACAATTAAAAAGGAACAAGGGAGTAATTTCCTGGTAGGTTAATAACTATACAATATATACAACAAAGGGAATATCCAGGACATATAATTATTAGTTGTCAGTATTAATTCATCACCATACAGAACCTCACAAGAACTAATTAGAAAAAGAGCCAAAACCTAAACTCTTCATTACAAAACTATGTTACTTTTTTTTTTTGGTGAAACAGAACTATTTTACTATCCATTCTCCATCTCACATCTCACAAAATAAAAATTAAAAAAAAAGCTTTATATTGAAGAGTTTATTTTTCATTGAGCAGAACTAGCTGCTAGGAACTCTAGAAATTAAAAATACAAGTATTTGGCTTGAATCAAAAAGACCCAAAAAAAAAAAAACAAGAAACAACATTTTATTAGATGAATTAAAATCAATATTAATTAAAAGATACCCTTAACCAATTAGAGAATCAATTACATTAACATGTTGCATGGAAGATTTGGAACACACCAAGAAACTCTTTTTCTTTTTGGTACAAATACTTGAATTGAAACTCATCTTTCACTCAAAACATCACAAGAAACTAAAAAGTTTCTAATAGAGTAAAAAGGAAGGAAAAAAAAGTGTAAGTGGGTAAGGTACAAACTAAAGAATGGCACTTTTGTTGCAGAGCACTTTTTTAAGATTTTAAGATTGAGGGTGATGCCCAAAGAGCATGAGTATTTTGGCACTATATGCAGAGATGGCTTAGATGCTCTCCTTGTTGCAGGCAGGTCCTGCTCTCCCCTGTCATGCATCTCTATATTTATGTACTATTATTTGGTATTTTCAGCCTTTCTCCATGTTTTTATAATTTGTGGAGACTGCTTTAAATTAAATCCTCCATTTTTTGTTCTTCTTTTCTTGTTTTTTTCTCCCCACCAAGCAATAATAATTGCTAGATACCAAGGCTGAATCAATTGGCACACAGTATACAGAGGACTAAAGTAAAATCTGATACACTATTTCAAACTTTTGTCTCCTTCTTTCTCTATTGTATATAAGTTTCATCTAAATTACTAAGAAAAGTTTTACCTCCAAGTTTTCCATTAGAAAAAGCTTTAAGAAAATGAAGATAAGAAAGAATATTAATGTATAATAATTTGTAATGTGAATGTTGAAATAATCTATCTGTTTTGGATATTGTTTTTAGAAAAATGAAATTGCATTGTCTTTATTGTAAAAGGAAACAAGATGGGTAATGAGTAATGAGTTGTCTGCTCAAATTAGTTTTCTGCATAGTGCAACATACATGTGTATGGTGGGCTCTTTGAGCCATCACATTTCAATTGAATGATTAAATGGACCCACTTTATTTTTTTTTCTTTTTGATGATGCTCAGATTTTGCCAAGGAAAAAGAGTTCTGCAGGTGGACTTGAAAGCCTATGCAACACCTGCTTCACTTGGGGCAAACTGTTCTTTTGATTCTGTTACCAACTTTACCATCAATTTAATAGTACCCAGTTTATATCCCAATTTTCAATTTCCAAAATCAACAAATTTTTTTGAAAAAAATTTCACCAAAGAATAAAGAAACATAACTATTAGACCAACTGCTAGAAGTGAGTTCAAAATCATTAGTAATAATTTTGTAAAATTAAAAATAAGAAAAAAATTGGAATATATGAGACTAAAATGAAAGGGTGTATCATGTATCCAGTTCTGTGAAGAATGGGGTTTCCCAATTTATCTCAGGAGACATGGGACGTGTTTTTTAGAGTCAAGATACTATATCTAAGTCCATGCCTCTCAACTTTGAAAGCGAAGGTGTATTGTGTATGAAACCAATAGAAATATACAATGGGTTTGTGTAAGCATTAATTATAGGGTTTAACGAGTGTAAATTTTGAACTCCACAAGCAAGGTGAGTAGTTAACAAAATATCAATTTTCTGAATTAATTTTATTTTTAAAATTCAATATTATTCCCTGAAAGAAACATGTCAACCCTTAACTCCGCATGTGTAGTGTGTACTTATGCTAAACTCCATTGACAATGTATTATAATTTTGCTTAATGATATCTTAACCCCGCATGTGTAGTGTGTACTTATGCTAAACTCCATTGACAATGTATTATAATTTTGCTTAATGATATCTCTAGTATAAATGTTTCATTCAATCTACCCCACAATTGGGCCAAGTATAATTTTTCATGGACTAGTTCAACCTTTACATACTATAAGAACACTATCATGAAATGGTTAAATTATGCAATTATTTCTTTACAGTGGACCTAAGCCTCATTGATAAGAAAACAAATAAAGAAAACAATACTAGTACAAAGTTCTGTTTGGCTTTGCCCAAATGAAAGAAAAGAAAATACTCAAAAGAAGAATCCAACCACAACAGTCCTAAAAAGAGGGTGGGTTTTGGTGTTGGGAGGACAAAGACATAGCCATCATTTCATATATAGCTTTCCTTATCAAATACCTTTATGTCCTCATCAGTCATCATCTCCATTATTAATTAAATGGAAAAAATTTCATAGTTTTAGACACCAACTTTGTTCTAATTGATACAAACAAACAGGGTATTATTATGATATTATGTTTTTCTGTATGAAGAAGAAAAGATGTATAGAAAACTAACAATATTCATCAGCATTTTTCAATTCATGATATATATATATATATTTCAATTCGTGATATATATTAATATATATATATATATATAACCAAGTCAATATTAATTTCCATGATTTTTTTATTATATATATAACCAAGTCAATATGTATTGAATTTTAACTATCAAGAATAATCTATATATATGGTTATAGTTTTTTTTGGCAATATATATATGGTTATAGTTTATGGAAAGATAATCAAAGTTTGAGATTGCATTTAATCTCTTTGAAAATATATATATTATAAGGAGAGTCACCATTTGAGTGGGTTAGTTTTGTTTTTGTTTTGGATAAATTAGTGGGTTTGTTCCATCATGAAAGAAGTTTTAATTATTTCAAGAGGAACCATCAACAATCATGAAATATTCAAATGGATTGTTAAATTTGCTTGCCAACAATGCATCACACATTAAATTTAATCTATATCTTACCAACTAGAATTTCATATAATTGTAAGGGGATTAAGAAAATATTATCTTTAAGCTCCTATCGATCGATGACTCTAGAGAAGATAGGCAATAACAAGGCAATACAAGCATATATTTAAATATTAATGCTGCAAAAATACATATATTTCTATCCTTATGTAAGTCATTGCTTAGGGAATCTTAATAATCTAACATTGCATATTTGCTGATTTTTTAAAGGCATAACACTAGATACATAACATGATTGATAGTGATACATCCATTGACAAAATAATATCTCTTCTTTCTCTCCTCATTATTGGTTGCCTATTACTTACTAACTCCAAATTTTCCTTACATAGTTAAAGATAAAAGAGTAATTAATTAAGATTGGAGTGGAATAATACTTGGATTTCTGACAATGATATATAAATTGGGTCTTGATTTTCATACAATTTAATAAATTTAACATAAAGTTAGATCAAAACTCGACACTATAGAGACTCAAAGATGATTAGTTGTAAACTCTTAAAATAGATACGAAAATTTGTAATTCATGCCGAAAAAAGCTCTGAAGCCTTTTTCTTATCATTAATAGAAAACTTAAGCTTTCTATGGGCAACAATATTGGGTATTGATTTGCAAAAGCAAAAGAGAATAGTATTCTATTGGTTTTATTATTAAGATAAGATTGAGAGAGATTTGACAAGGTTTTTGAGAAATTTAATGATATGTTAGGCCAACAAGAGGAGGTTTTGGTGTTATTGGGGAAATAAGATAAAGAGGGGCAAAGGAAAGTTGAAGGACTAATAATTTGTGACGTTTGCCCCCATTTGGTATGAATTGGTTGTATAGAAGATGACCTTTCTTTAATATAGGCTAATTGGGGAGAAGCTTCTTTGGGGTGGTGACCAAAGTTTGGCCTTAAGATATGATGACATTAAACATATCCCCGATCCATTACTCTTTTTAATAAAAGCAATAGAGGCTTTTTTTTCGCCTTCATATATACAATAGCATAGTATATTTTTATTTTGTTTCTAAATTGATTGGTTGTTTAAACTAAAAAAGTAGGTTAGAAATTTACTTAGTTTGGGTTAGGGTGGTTTTGCTTTATATGCTACAAATCCAATTCTAACAGAAAAAAGCTTGTTTTATGATTTCTTTATAATGCTCTATCTCCATTCACAATGTGAGTGTATATAGTTGTTGTTGTCGTCGTTGTTATATTATTATTATTATTATATTATAAATTTTTATTTGAGGAGAAAAGATTCAAATCTTATATACATTCTTCGGTTCAACCTTCCAATCATAAACATTTTCCGGGTCAACCTTTGCAAAACGGGTCGTAATGTATAACATATATATATCCTCAACTAATGGTCATTTCTGGCCAAAAAAAAAAAAACTAATGGTCATTATATCATAGTATTTATTTGATTTGAATTGGATAATGTGGTCGACTTTTTTTCCCACAAAAAGCCAACCTCACTAACAATGGACAAGATTGATTAGTTACATACTATTATTGATCATTTACAATGTTTTATCATATTTGATGCTAATAGAATCATTTATCGAGTATTAATTAGACTAACAATTTATTAATATTTCTTTGTGTGAAAAAAGAAATCTCTCTCGCTTGGTATATAAAAATATATAGTATTTGATAGTACAAAAAAAGGAAATGGAAGGTAAATAATTATAAAGTGATAATAATGGAATTCTAGGGATGAAAAATAGTCATATATAGCTAGGCTATTATATTGTGATGACTGAGAACTAGTAAGATTTATGTACTAGGTTGTTCGAAGACTCAGATCTGTAATTAGCAATAAAATCAGTAAAATTGTCATTGTTTAGGGGTCTATGAAGGAGATTGGACTCCTCATCTACCAAGAAAAATAAATATTATAGGGTTAAAAGAGATTAGAGCCCTACTTTAATTGACACTCATTTATAAGCCTCCTTCATCTGTAATGAATTGATGGAAAATGACACTACTTTTTTTTTTCTTTATAACTCTCAATTGGCTTTTCAAACTTTACATTACATGTGCAATTCCTAGATAACAATAATTGGATTCCATTTCTAAGTTTTCTCTAGCTCCACCCATTCATGATTTATATCTGATTTATTCTAGTAATTTGACAGTATTGTTTGAAGCTAACATCTTTTCACTTTTCTTGATTTAATATCTCAAAAAGATGTTATAGGACTGAAAAATATTAGTAGGGTTAGAAAAACAATAATAAATTGGTCAACAAACTTGATGCTATGAAAATAATAAGATCATTAATTTAAATGACTAGCTAGCTAGTTAACATAAAGCAAGTTATATATGGGACTTTAGGAGATAAAAGTTTATGGGGAAAACAAGATTTGCCCAAGTACATTAATAAAGAGTGAGATAAGGATTTCAAGTTACACAGAAACATTGAATTATATGAATGAAGAGGTAGGACCTCCTCAGATGCAAATCTCTCAAAATCTGTCACCAAACAGCAGAAATATTCTTAAAGTCTGCAATACTTTTACTCAAGTCACTTATAAAAGATTTAAAAGTTAATCCCCCAATATATTACTTACACACTATTGTACATTAAAAGGATTTAAGTTCCCAAAAGCTAAAATTATTAGCCCATGTTCCAAAAAGAAAACAAGAAAAGAAAAGAAATTAATTTAAAGGAGAGAAAAAAAAATCATGGGTTTTAAAAGAGAATTCAATAATTTCAATAGACATCATCAAAAGAAGTTCACTACTAATAAAGTGAAATCAACAATCTTGATGTCACATTAAAGTTCCAACATTACACTAAAAAAGAAACACAGAGCCAAAGGGATTAGTGACAAAACTTGTAACCTATAAAACATGATTTTTGTTTTTCTTTCACTAATTCTTTTGGGGGTTTTTTTGGCTCTCTCTCATCATATAGGTGAAAAAGATTCAAATCCTATTTGACAATGAGAAAGATAAGTATGGTAGGTTTGGTCCCATTTGGGTTTTGAGGAAAGTGCAAACTAGGGGCTGTTTTTTTTTTAGGTTGCTTGAACTTGAATATAGGGATTTTGTTGGCAAGAACCCTACAGCTTTCAAAAGTGAAGGAAGAAAACAAAAGGGACTTCACATTAATTAACAAGATGCCTTCCTTTATACAGGGCACGAAATGATCATTTCCTTCTCTGCAATTTGTATTTTTCTTTTATCATAATTTACTTTGAACTTATTATATAGATATTTTGAACCCTAATTTAATCTGATAAATTTCATATAAGGATCAAATTTTAAAAAAAAAAAAAAACAAAACAAAATGAAGGTTTTTTCTTTGGTGAGTTGGCTTGAATTCATGAACTTAATAATTTTTTTTTGGTACATTTCGTGAACTTAATAATTATTAATGGCAATTTCTGTTATTTTCTGATATTTCAATCATTGGAAAGGTGGCTACCACGAAAAGAAAAGATATACTAGTACTATCAATTTGTGGCTTGTACACTTTTATAAGAAATGAACTTAAAAAAATTTTTGTGGCCAAAAGAAAATTCTTAACCAAAAGTTTGGGTGAATGATTAATTTATAGGTGAGAATTAATTGTATAGTCTGATTTTTCATTTTTCCTAACGAATTTTTCTTATGGGCGCTGAAATGCTTAAACTTAAAAAGGAAAAAAGAAAAAAGAAAAAGAAATTAGCAATTAATCAAAAGAATTTGAAATATATATATTATCATAAAAGCCCCATGTGATGAATTGAATTAACATTAGAAAATTTGAACCCCCCACACTCATTTTGCTTTTTTGCCTTTTAACTCAAGTAGGCAAATCATGCTAATTTTAATCTTTAATTCTCATTCACCCACAAATGGAACAAGCAATTCAATTAATTTTCTTAAGAAAATTTTAGAAATTACAAAAACAAAATAATTTCATGTCTTAATTTTGGTGTTTTTTATACTCAAAACATTGAAGATAATTAACGAGCAGACAGGCTTACATGTGAAGAGTTTGCTTCATTCTAAGAATCTTCATATTCAACTCTTTCTAATTTCTTACCAAAGCCCCTCCCTTTTTCCCCATTCTTCTTCACTTTCTTTTAACCCATCCCATCTTTTCAATTTTTTCATTCTTAACGGTCCATTAATTTGAAACTATTGACTCTACTTTCAAATAATTCTTATGGATCCAATCAAGTTTGTGTACCCTAAGATTTCTTCGAAACCGAGTAAAATATATATAGCTAAGTGGATAAATTGAAGATTCAATTACAAATTTATATGTATTTAACGGGTATATATTATATATATACAAACATTTTTTGTACGAAACAAGAAACAAAATCAAATTTAGGAAAAATGACAACAATTAATCTTTTTAGAGATAAAAAAACGACTACATAAGAAGTCATACACAGTACTAGGTATATCTATATCAACTTGACCATAAAAACATATCAATTTCAACGGCATTTTAAATCCTTGAATTTGGAAATTCAATTTAATTAATCTTGGTAGACTTTTAATCCATTTTACCGTAAAAGAAAAGTTCTTAAGTTATATAGGCTTACACGATTTCCAGGGGGACAACCCAATGGTTAAGAGTTTGAACCTCCATTAAGAGATCTTAGATTCAAATCTTTTGATAGGCGGGATGAGTTTAGGGATAAGACTACCTCCCTTTTAATTTCATGTTCACTTGTAACAAAAAAAAAAAAAGCTTCCACACGCTTCTAACACACTCCATACATCATCTTGTATTAATTTATAATAAAAATATAAAGCAATGAGTATTTGAAACAATTACTTGCATTTATTTATTACATAAAAAATCCGTTTTAAAACATGAAATATTCAACTAAATTTTTTTTGAGGTAAATATTCAACTAAATTAGTTGCAATTTGTGTCACAACTATCTTCATTTTGTACTTACTCCAGTTTCCATGTGACCTGTTCTAAAACTATATATATTCTTTTCTTATACTTTGGACCACTTCTTCTTCCGTTCCCTCTTCCTTTTTTTTTTTTTCTGCAAAGGATTTAATTAAGATGATATTTTATTTATGATTATCATAATTTATTCCTAAACTATGTGATTAAAGCATGCAAGAACACGAAAGCTGATAAACTATATATGTGGAGAAAGGTATATATATACAGATCCCATCTGTATTATAAGAATAATTAACAATAATCATCATATATTAAACAAAAACAGCCACAATCATAGAAAATATACACCAATAACGTTTTTAAGCGTGTTAATTGGTGGATTACGTGAAGTAACAATTTCACTAATCAAGATTAAAAGTCAGTGTCGTGAAGCAAATTATATAGACATTAATTCTTTTTTTATTTTTAATTAAAGAATTATTATATAGACCTTACCTGACCTAAACAACATTTGTTGTTTAATTTCCTTACAGTCCAGAGTTACCATCATTTGTACTTCCCTTAATCTAATTATAATTAGTATTATTTCTTAATTATGCACAGTTTTATTTATTATTGAACATTTAATTGAATGTGCACTATGTACTTACATATATTGGTGAATTAATTTTTGTTGCCCTACATAACATACCCTTTTCTTGAAAAAGCTTTAAATTTGCCTCAAATTTTTTTTTCTACCTAATTCATGAACCAAATAATTACTAGTTTGGATCTTTTTCATTAGGTGGACCAAAACCAATTTTGCAGGTTTTTTTGAGAGGCATGTGATTTGTTACCTTTACAATGTTTACATAAACAATGATACGTGTATATTTATATTTGGAACTGCAAAATGGGGCAGTCCAATTATTTGATATGCTTTTTCATCTTTTGTGTTGCTAGAATTACTGTCCCCCATACATACTATATATACTATTTTCATTATTGATGTATAAACATCACTCATCATTAAAAGAGAGGGGGAAAAACTAAACAATTTTCCATACCTTCTGTTTTGTCATTTACAAATTATTGTATATAGTATTTGAAATTGAAATTGATTTAATTATATGTAAAGGACATAAATCATTAATCTTTTTATAAATAATGTGTGAGACAAGATTAATTGGAAGAGTAAAAGTTTTCTGCAGGTATAAAAAATTTCTCTGAAGAAAAATGACTTAAAATAAACATTGAACTTTAAAAGTCCAACGATTAAAGTACATTAACATTTAGTCACATCTTCAAGGGGGGAAAAAAAGAAAAGGAGAAAATGTACATTAATTCTTATGGTTTTACCGTGTTAGTTATTAGTCATGTTTTAACCCCATTCAATTTGGCTTTGGAAATAAGAAATCAGAGAAATTTTTTCAAGGAAAGGAAGTACTAAAGTATGCAAAGAAGGACAGAATCGAGACAATCATTTCAAAATAGATTGAAAAATCTTTTTTTTTTAATTTAATGTAATAATTTTTGTTTCATCACATAATTGATTTTGTAATTGAAAAACATACTAGGAAATTTTCAAAGCAAGAATAACAATTGAAAGTTTTTTTTTGGTGAAAAATAACAATTGAAAGTTGAAACTTTATAATACTATATATTGACTTGAAATTGTTTTTTAATCAAGAAAATCATATCTTTCTTCTTTATCTTTTTTTTTAGAGGACATACATACTCATGCATAACATGAGGTTGTTTTTTTTCCCCTTATTTCTTATCTCTCTCTGGCCTCAAAGGCCTAAGCTGATAAACATGTGAATCACTTGATCACTCGACTGCTTGACCAAAACGTGTAGTTACAAGTTTTGTATACTTTTGTTTAATTATTCAAAACCATATATGTCATCATCTTTTATTACAATATCCAAACTAATTCAAACGAATTCATAGTATTAAAATTGGGGTGAAATAAGTTTGATACTTTTTCAATGAGATTTCAGGTTAATGTTAGAAGAGTTTTTCTCACTTACATAACTCGATTCTAATCACAGACAGACCATCGTTGATGCTTGTGGGGCTAAGACCTTCCAAAATTTTGAAAATTGCACTATTATCCATACATATGTAGATATATTTACAATGAAACCATCAAATTGGCCCTTAGTCCTACAATGATTATATTCAATTTGACTCCCTCAATCCTCTACGTCAAGATCCGCCCCTGATTCCAATGACTAACAAATAGTATTACTACTACTAGAGAATTGTTTAAAAAAAAGGGAATCTGAACTTATATATATATATATATATATGTGTGTGTATTTTGGTGCAAAAAAAAACTAATATATATATTTCTGTAATTTATAAAGTTAAATGTAGTAGTAAAAAAAAAATACTAATAGTTGAGTAGCACTTACCCGTAGCCGTAGATCGGTAAAAGTAAAATTCTGTAGCTCAAGTCGTCCGTAACACGTGGATGTAGGCCCTCCTAAAATGATCATCAACAATAAAAACAAAATATCATGATCAGACGGTTCAAAGGCACCAATGGCGTTTAATAATTTTCATTGTAACTAGCAAAAGTGATTCCGGTAATTCGGATCCTCTGGCAGTGGAGTACGTGTCGCAACAATGTTGGCGCACACCTCTCAACAACATCTACTGCAACTCACACTCTAACACCACTCCCTTAATTTCTCACCCTTCACGTTCTATTCAAATTTCAAATTTACCCCCGCTCGCACCATTTCCTCTAGTAACATTAGCAGTTTCCAATATCTCCGAAAACGAGGGGCAGTGGGGGAAAGGATATTATCGTAATTACAATTTTCTTCTACCGTGTCAAAATAAACGATTGCCACGTCTTTAAGGATAATGATGCCAGGTAACATTCCAGGTGGAATACTGAGTCCAAGTCAGCATTTATTAAAAAAAAAATCTATTCGACTTTCCTATAAAAAGCCTCAGCCAAACTTTCCCTTCTCCTTCTATCTTTCTAAATTCATCCAGAAAAAACCACAGAAAGAAAAAAAAATCACCCTTCCTTCTGCAAATCATTCACCTCCACATTAACCGTCGCCGGAGAAATGAATATTCCGGCGAAAAGTTGTTTACTTTCTATACGCAATGTTCGCATCTCCGATCACCCTCGTCACGTCTTCCACGAAACAACCTAACCTTTTTCTTTTTGGGCTAAAGTAGCTCCCTAATGTGCATGAATTTTGTTTAATTTTGAAATCAATTTTTGTTTTTGGGAAGGTCTTGTAATTTCTGTAAATTCCTTTTTTTTTGGTAGCTTCGGATTTTTGGATGTACATGCAGAAGAAAATCAAAATCATTAATTTTAGACTTTTTAAGCTCCTTTTAAGTTTTAATCTCCCAAGATTTTGATCAGAACTGAACATAGCAGCAGGGTTTTAGAAGGAAAAACCAAAAAAAAAAGTGAGAAGAAAAGAGAAGCTCTAACCTTTTTCCCAATGAAGGTTCAACCAATCGACATCGATTCCCAGGCACAAAAAGAAACTGTGCCGTTTCGAGCCGAACCGGTCAAGCCAGTTCTTAAATCGCGTCTCAAGAGACTCTTCGACCGGCAGTTCCCAAGTGTTCTGAGGATATCAACAGCGGAGAAGCCGTCTATTGGTGAAACTCAGTTTACCACTAGCAAAGATGGAGGGATTGAGTTCGAGCCGAGTTCGGTTTGTTTGGCTAAAATGGTTCAAAATTTTATCGAAGATAGTCACAACGACAAGCAACCACCACCGCAGCCGCCTCCAGCTAAATGCGGCCGTAACCGCTGTAATTGCTTTAATGCAAACAGCAATGATAGCTCCGATGATGAGTTTGATGTGTTCGGTGAGTCGATCAACGGCGGATCATCTCCTCCCGATGCTTGCGATACACTCAAGGTAAATTTTCTTTAAAAGAAAATAACAAAAATGTCAGTTCCACTTTCAGTTTTTTTCAACAAATTTTAACAAAATTTCGATTTTTTTTTTTAAAAAAAACAGAGTCTGGTACCATGCGCAAGCGTTATAGAGAGAAACCTCTTAGCTGACACGGCGATGATCGTTGAAAAGAACAAAAATTGCAAACGAAAAGACGATTTGAGGAAGATCGTAACCGACGGCTTAGTCTCACTTGGTTATGACTCTTCAATTTGCCTATCAAAATGGGACAAAACTCCAGCTTTCCCTGCCGGTAATCTCCCGTTTCTAGATTCTTCCAAAATTAATAATCTTCTTACAACAATTGGAAAATTGATTTTTTTTCTCCTAAAATTAATTTTAGGTGATTATGAGTACATCGATGTGGTTGTGGAAGGGGAGAGAATTTTGATCGACATTGATTTTAGATCAGAGTTTGAGATGGCGCGATCAACTGGAACATATAAAGCGATCGTTCAATCACTGCCGTACATCTTCGTCGGAAAACCGGACCGTCTCGACCGGATTGTTTCCATCGTATCGGAAGCGGCTAAGCAAAGCTTGAAAAAGAAAGGAATGCACCTCCCTCCTTGGAGGAAAGCCGAGTACATGGGAGCCAAATGGCTCTCTCAATTCACCAGAGCTTCTAGTCAGTCCGGCGACATAACCGATTGCAAAGAAACAAATGATTGCGATGGTTGCGGTTGCGGAGAGCTGGATTTGATTTTCGGTGAGGAAAAAACAAACTCTTTGGAGGAAAATTCCGGCGTCAAAGACTCGCCGGCGACACCGGTGACCACGTGGCAGCCGCCGGCGGTCAAAACGAAGAGTGTAGAAAGAGGAACGAAGATGGTCACCGGATTGGCTTCTCTGCTCAAAGAGAAACCATAAAATTTTGGAATTTTTTTAATCTTTTTTCTTTTCTTACAATTTTCACCGGATAAAAGAAAATATGGATAATATTAAAAAAATCGTATAATCCTTTGCTCTTTTGTTTTTTTTTTTTCATTTTCCCTTCGTCTTTTTTACGTTCGCAAGGGTTAATTTTCTTTGTAAGAGGCAGCAAATCTATGACCGTTGTAATAAAAATAGTTAAATAGTTAAATATATAAAAGAAATTAAAATATTCTGAAAATTAAGAACACCTGAGAAACAGTACTGCAGTTCTTTTATGATTCTTATTCTTTTTTAATTTTTTTTTTGTATAAGCAATTTTAGTAGGTATCGTTTCTTCAGAGGGGAACAAAGGAGTATGAAACCTTCCTTTATTTAATTTTTTTTCTTCTCATCTTTTTAGGATATTTACCTTTTTTCCCCTTTTTTTCTTTGAGAATTCCAATTTTTATTAGTAGTAAAATTTTCTCAGTAATTCTTAACGAGGCGTTTGTTTATGACGGCAGAGAGAGAAGCCTCGTGGCGTCTCAATCTTCGTGCAAAAAAGAAATTTTAAATACCAAAAAAAAAAGCTTCATTAGATTTGCGTGATATTCTCTTTTCTAATTTCTATGAGATTTTTTTAAATTATTTTATTTTAGTTTTAGATTTATTTTTTTTCCCATTTTGGGTTTCAACGGGCTCGTGAAACTATTCATGGATTTCACGGCGTTCGGGGATTGTTCATTTCCTTGTGAAAACGAGATTTTTTAATGACACGTGTGAAGTTTTCATTGGTTGAGGGTGAAGTACTACATTTTAGATTTTACTAGCATAGAAAGAGACAATTTTGACTCTCTTGATGGTTTCAATTCAAACATCAGACGGTTCAAACCGGATTCATCAGATGGAGAGAAGTCAATTTCTAGCTTATCAAATTATTACATCCACCCCCAATTTTGATGATATTAATGTGACTGTCTTATTTTTCGATTAAATTGTTTTAAGTAGGGGCACATGCCATTAACACGAACTCAATTTAGATTATTGTACCAAATACTCAATTTAGATTTTATTGTACCAAATTTTGTTTTAGAAGGATTCCAAAATTAATTTCTTTCGTGAGATGACATTTAATATTTTTTTAATTTCTGTAAGCATTTAATTATGGTCAATGACGCTATAAATTAAGCCTTTGAAGTTATGTTTATCCGTATTCCTTGCTTGTCTAAATAAGTCCGAACCTTTTTTATTAAGGATAACTCTTTTTTAATACTCCAATATACTATTACTATATACTAAATATATTCAAGGATATTACAACTTGGATTTTGATCATTTGATAAATTCTCCAAAGTGTAACACTTTATCAAAAGAGAGAATGAACTCTTTTTTGGTGGGATGATAAAAGGAACTCTTAAGATATTGGATTAAGGTATTGTGAATAAAAATATATATATATACATATAGGTAGAGTTTCATTTTATTTGGGGACTGATACTATTAGATTCTAATTTAATCATACTCAATATATTTGTCCGATTTCAAGAGTTTTACACCAAAATAGGATCATCAATACATGTTAGATCTAATAAAAGGAGTTGAATATTAGATCTCAATATTTTTTTGTCAAACTCGAGATCTCATGTTCAAGTTGTATAGATAGGGGAGATTGTTACTCTTGTGAGAGTTTTCCTCATCTAAATAAAATGTTCAAAGCCGATTGAGTTTGAATTAATCAATTTATATACGATACAACTACTAAATATCGATGGATCTATACCAAAGGTGGAATTAATCAATAGTATGCGATATAATTACCGAATATCGATGGATCTATACCAAAAATATGTTAGGTAGTTGTTGATATCAAATTTTAGTAATACAATCATTTACAAATTCAGGCATAGAAAATGAGACAGGAACCTATGAGGAATATATATCACAAAAATCATGATAAAGAATGGGATTAAACCCATTTATAAAAAAACATTAATGTCTAGTTTGTCATTGTATTTAGAGATAAAAAAGCAAAATCACATATCACCTAAATAAAACTACATTTCTTATTAGGGCAATATCTTGACCTTAATTTTTGGCTATTTATATTACTAACATCCCCAACCCCAATCTCCAATCTGCTCACATTTTTTAGCAAGCCTCCTCAATATTCCATTTTACCAAAAACAAAAATTAAGAAAAGAAGGACTCTTTTTATTGCTTTTACAATTACTTTTCAAAGGAAAAAAATATACATCTCACAATCATTGTAGTGGGCCATAAGATAATCCGTAGAGAGTATTTTTAAATTTGTTTTCCTTAAATTATTGGATCAAAATATATTATTACTCCTCCTATATCAAATTATATGTACTTTATTTAATCTTTTAATCTGAATTAACTTATTTATTTATTGAAGTGGGTAGGGTCGGTTGTATAGCTCCTCATAACTAATAAGGAGTTGTGGGGTCATTTTTCCTTTTTCTTATTTTTGTTTGAGTTGATAAAGACTAATGGTGGGGTCTTTTTTTCTCTTTTCTCTTTTCTTTTTTTTTTCCCCTCTCACTTCACAAAGCATAAAGAAAGGAAAAATAATAAAAGCAAATTGCCCAAAGTTTGACAATAATAATGTCTTTACGAAAGCAACACCCCACCTACTATTCCCTTTCTCTCCCTAGAGGAATGGTCTCTCTCTGAAAGAAATAAAAAGGATTGCTTCTCAAATGTAAACTTTGATTTTACTGAGTTTGCCTAGACCACACGAAATCAGAACAATCCATTAATAATTTGAATCCATACTTCATTGCAAATTGATTCAAATCTAGATACGATGTTGTTATAATCAATATTGGAATTGGAAGATCAACATGCTAAAGATCTTTTAATAAAATGTTTCGATGTTTTAAGAGATCCGTGCATTTTTTAGTATTTAATTATCATGTCCATCGTCAGTAGGGTTTAACAGACTACACGTGCGGATCCAAAAGAGTGACATATGTTTACTTAGGGAATAGATTTAAATATTAAAAATTTAATTAATTATGACATGCGCTACTTGTCAATATTTTAACCCGTTTATGGAGTACAAAAAACTCCACCAACAGTGTATCAAATAATAACTCTTAATTCAAATGGTTCATACCAATTTTTTCTCTTCACATTATATGCTAAAGTTAAAATTAATTGATTAATTAATATATTATATACATGCTTCAACATTTAAATCAAACATACCCAATTTTTTTCATTCAAATTATTTGCTAAAGTTTAAGATTAATTGATTAAAATGTTGGAAATTTTTTTTGGAAAATCAAGTGAGGCAAATGTTAAGAAGAGTGGAGTACACATGAAAGAAAATATATTCCTTGATCTCCTTTGAATTTGTGCTCATATAATTTGAAGCATAAATGTTGAGGAATGTAAGCCATCATCCAATCCAAAACAGTTCTAAGTGTATGAAAGTTGAGGAAAAAGTCTTAAAACATCTTAGCCATATTATCCATTCATATGATTCAAAATGTCCCTTCTCTTCCCTTGCATTTGCTTCCTTTTTTTTTTTTCAAGCACTTTTATCCACTACTACTATGACTATGGACTCTTAAATGTTTAGGTGACATGTGGTCCTGCTTTGGACCCTTCACACTTCTTTCTTTCTTTCCTCTTTTTTTCTTTGCTTTATCCATCCTTCTTTTTCTTCTCTGATTTAATTCGCCCTTTTCCTCTTTTCTTCCCTTTGCCCCTTTTGTAACGTTACAAATTTTGATGGGTCAAAATAGGTTAATTTCAAGATTCTGGAATAGTACTATTGTTATGTTCCTATTTTTAACAAAATAACTCTAAGCTTGATCTCTATTGAGTCTTTAATTCTTCTTAAAAGTTTGTATATAACTTTATTCAAATTACTAGTATATATTCTTAACTTTCCAATGATAATGGAATGGAACTATTGGTGTATCTAACCTTTGTTTATTGGTTGAGTGGAAGAATAATTTGATTTCTTAAGTAAGATTTTGATTTAAATCTTGAATCGAAAAAATAAGTATCGGGAGAGCTTCTAATTACCTTTGTTTTGGATCCAATGCAGCTCCATCGGACCACCTCATAATTAGTGGGATGCCCAATATCGCTATCAAATACTATATATTGTATGTAAAAAAGAAAAATCTATTTAATGCATCTTTAAATGAAAAGGAAATTAATAAAATGATACTAGTAATTAGCAAGTGAAGTGGTGGTCCAAAAATGCAGTTTAATTTCCTTACTTATTTTGGCCAATCTGCAGTCATTGAATAACCTACCCAAGGCCGATTTGCAATTAATTTGGTATCACTGTTCAAAGATACTGATAATGCAAAATTTACTTTAATTAATCAAATTTTGTTGGCCCAAAACAGCATTGTGTAGTTTCTTGGTGTCAGAAAGAAAATTAATTAGTTTCCCATAATTAATTTTGATCCCTGAACGAAAACACAGTTACTTGGGAAAGCTTCCGAAGTTCCTGTTTCAGATGATGTAAACTTCTGTCAAATTTTGATCATCGATTTAATTCATCAGTTCAAAGTCACTGATGATCAGCTAAAAAACTTAATGCAACTATGACAAAAGGTGATATAAAACTATAATTAATACTCCAAAATAATGATGGATTTTAAAGCTATTTTAAGGAAGAATCGAAAAGGGAAAAAAATAATTCTGAAAACCAACTTAAATTAATCCATCTACTGACTATAGAATTGAGATTGATGAATATATATGAAATCATCAAATGCTGCATTTACTGTTCTGATTTCTGAAATTCAGCTACTCATATATGTAGCTGGAGTCTGAAGAACCCTAGAAGTGGCAATGGGTGATGCTGGCACCATAAATGAAATTTGCAGCATTTCAGTATGAATATTAACTCTCTCACACAAGAAATAATGATCCAACATTACCAAGTTTTTATATTTTGGCATATTCTATTTGATGTTTTGATATAGAGATGTTTCTAGTGAATTTTTTTTTTTTTTTGAAAAATGGGTTTCAGTTTTATTTGACACAATTTCGTGAGGAATATATATATATCAAATATGTCTTAGCAGCCATGGAAGAAGAATATGTGCTCAAGGCAGAATTCATGTCAATTCAATTGGAAAAACTAGAAGAGTTAATTTTCAATTTCCACCTTGGCTGGCTGCCATGAAGTTCTTCCTTTAGGGTAATTTAAAGTGCCATAAAGATTGAAATTGATGTTGAATACAACCCCCAAAGAGAAAATGACCTATTTTTCCCACTCTTTATTAGCAAACCCACCTTGAAATTTATGTTTAAACAATTGAAATTAAAAATGCCAGATTACTTCAAATTAATGAATAATTAAATTCATTTTTCTGGATTGAAAAGAAATTAAATTTGCATATGCATCTTTTTAGGTAAAACCCAAATTGGAAGTTTGTGAACAAGAATGGTGTTGATGCTGATATCAATATACATATAGTTAAAGCCCCAAGTACTTTTTTTTCCATAACTTGGTAAGATCTTGGATTTCTCAGAATTGAGGTCCGAAAGAAAGCTATTAGGGCCAGAAAATATACTCATGATTGATCTCAGAATTCTGAACTATCAAGTGATGGAATCAGAAAAGGATATACCTGTTTTGATCCCAAAATTCACTTAAATGCAGAGTCTAGTTGGTTGGTTCAAGCCACCCGTACCCACCAAGAAAAAAAAAAAAAGAAAAATGCAACTCTTCCTTTTTTATAATTTTTGATTTCTTGGATATTTTACTTCCAATGGCTTCTCTATCTATCAGAAGTACTATATGGTAGTAGCTTTTAATACATTATTATATATAAAAAAAATTATACTACTACTTGAATTGTTTTTCTAACAATATGTGCTAATGAAGAAATGATTACAATATATAATATGATGACAAGTGGGAGATGAAATTAGGTTTAGGTTCATTTGCATTATTGAAGTCAATGATTAGCTAATCATTATACAATCAATCAAATTCTCAAAGCAATAGAATATACTTGAATAATCCAGGCCGGAAGGTGTAATGTAACAGAGTATATTGCAAATGAAGCAAGCACCTGGTTATTATTTTTCTTCTGAATAACTGTAATCTTTGATCAGATTGTGTCAACCATATATAATATGTATTTTTAATGAAATATCAAATCTACCAGCTTGATGCAGATGGGATATCAAAGTGGAAGTTTTTCTTCTTTTCATGATAATAATGGTGATTTGGATGAACATTGAACATTGAAGATTTTTGTGATTTGTCACAGTTGGGTGGAGGAGATTCTTTGTTGTTTAGTGTATGGAGTTTTATACTTTCATCACAGCATTACCAGTAAAATCCTTCAGTATTATACGTTTTCTAAAGGTAAAAATTATACCAACCACGTTTATTAGTGGAGTTTTTTTTTTTTTTGGTGCAATGTTAATCAGTGTAGTTAAACAGACTGAAGGTGCCAAATTAAAAAATTGTCAAGTGTCTCTTTATAGAATAAATTTGAATATAAAATATACAATATTTAAATTAGCAAGTTAAGTATGTCAACTTTTTAACTCGCTTATAAGATCTAAAACCTCCACCACCAGTGTAATTTTTTAAACTCAAAGGAACTTAAAACAATTGGCATATATAAGTAGGAATGAAATGCCACTCTGAAGTGGGATAGCAGCAATTCTTTATAGAGTCAGGCCTTCGAAAATACTGAGGTGTAGATGTAGCTTAATGGGCTAGCAATTCTGATCAATTGGATAAGTACATAAATAAGATCATTATGTGTTAACATTGTATAAAGTCATCCACCAAAAAAACAATTCACTGTATAAAATCATCTACCATGTAAATTTTTTTTTTTTGGATCAATTAATCTCTATCTCCTACACTCCTCTATCTATTCTCTTGTTTTGTATTTGTAAGCTAAGCTATGTTGTAATAGATTCCGGACAATTAAATAAGTCTCTAAACTTCAATTTTGACCAATTGCATTCTTAACTCTTAAATTTGACCAGATAAGTCCTTTAGTCGTGAGAAAAAGCAACGATAATATATATGCCACATGGCCTAAAAATATCACGTCAGCTTAGAGTAAATTTGTTGGAAAAGAAAACAAATTAAAAAAAATCTGAAGTCATTTTTAAAATATCTATTTTCATGTTACCAATTATTTATTTTTTGTTAAAATTTGTTTCCTTTTCAGAAAATTTACGTTACTCTGGTATGGTAGTTTCGGGCCATGTGGTATGTTGGCGTGGCTTTTTCTAATGGTAAAAGGGCTTATTTGACCAAAATTGGGTTTTTAGGGGCTTAATTTGCTGAAATTGAAGTTAAGGGGTTTATTTGGCATTTTTCGTAAAATTCAGGGGCCCAAATAGATTTTCTATTTTGTACATAAAGAGTGGGCAAAGACCGCTTTAACCAACAATGGCCCTAGCCCGTGACACCCCTTGTAAGTCTTCAAGCATTAGCCGATGAAGCATTCCTGGAGCTGATATGGTGAAGAGGAGAAGAGAAGATGCTCAAAAAAAAAAAAAAGAAGAAGAAGAAGAAGATGAGATACTCCAAAAAAAAAAGTGACATAGTTGGAACAGAAGCTTTGCAAAAGCTTGGTGAAGTTGTGCTAAAAGGGCTAAAAAAGTCATATCTGCCCATGGAAGAATACTAATATTGAGTATTTGCATTACTTTCTTCTCTTTATCCATTTTGCACCCATTTTGCTAAACATTACATAGAGTTTTGGAAACAAGTTCCTCACAATGAATCCTATCGTGTTATAATTGGTGATGTGAGAGATCTCGTCATATGTTATCCCATGGCATCTCAGAGATTCTCGAAGAAGCGACTTTTACCAATATTGAGTAGTTTTTAGAACTGCTTGAGCTCTGTTATAGATCATTGTGTTCTTGCAGTGATCGGCCAATTGCTGATGGAAGTTTTCTTGACTTTTTAAGACAAGTGTCAACTTTTGGACTTTCACTTGTCAAACTTGACATAATTAGGCAAGAAAATGACCGACGCACTGATGTCATGGATGCCATTAATGGGCACTTGGAACTTGGTTCCTATCGAGAAAGGTTTGAAGAATGGTAGCAAGAATGGCTATTATCAAAACTAAGTGGCAAACGCCCACTGTTTGGCCCTGATCTTCCTAAAACAGAATAAATTCCTGATGTTTTGGACACATTCCATGTCATATCTGAGCTTCCAGCAGACAACTTTGGAGCATACATCATTTCAATAAAAAATTTACTTTATACTATCACAACACAATCCATATCTAATCCCCTTATAGAACAAGACACAAAGGAACTTGTTAACATTAACCTTTTATTTCTACTTGAATTTTATAAAATTTAATTTTCACCAATATCTTATGCACCTTTGTATATGACACACATTTTACCCCTTTAAAGTAAAATATTCATATAAAGTTGATGACTCTTGTTATTAACATATATCTTTGTTATGTTCCTATTTAATTGTCTACTATTGGTCAAAACTCAAAACATTTTCATCTTTAATCATTATTTAAAAAAAATATATGTAAAACTTAAATTTCAAAAAATATGCATAGAAAAGTGTGTTTCAAAGTGCATGTATTAATTTTTTTTCTTTATATATATATATATATATATTAAAAATGTCAAAGATGAAGTTGTTTAATCAAGAATGGACAATTAAATAGGAATAGAGAGAGTATAAAACCTTTTGTCTTTCCCAATAACATAAAAAACCAACTTTCATGCATAATATGATCATGAACCATATATCTACACGAAAAATGTAAAATTTTTGACACAAAACATGTTTTATTTTTCTTTCCTATTTTAAATCATCATGAAATGCATCATGCAGTTTGGATCTCTTTTTGTATTTTGATTTATTTTTTCCGTAGACATTTAATCATTAGAAAATATTACTATCATATATTTTGTGAGTATACAATTTTTTCCCCACCGGGTATTCCAAAATTTTACTCTAACTAATCTGGATTCGATCAAGGTAGTGCACCTGGCTTTGATGAGTGAGTCTACCAATCGAGGCCTGGGTTTGGTGTGCGAGTCTACCAATCAGGGCGGCTACGTACGCAAGTCTCGAATCTAAAACTTGCTTAAACTGGAACAAACTGCTTATCACTTGATCCAACTCTATATTGGTAATTGGTTGATTGGTTGAGTATACAGTTGACTTATTGGAGCAATGTACGTACCCTAAAGTTGCAAAAGCCCACATCAGTTTGGGCTTCTATAAAACTAAGCCCTTTGTGATTATTTTGAGATTTTTGTTGGCCAAATCCTAATACAGGTCCATTTAACTTTCAATTCAAGAGTATATTACAATATCGGATTAGCGCGATCTTTGCTAATTGCATAAGGCCACGACAAATCTTCCCGAGTTGGAAAAAAGTAAAACAAAATATAATGCAGAAGGGAGAGCATGACAAATTAGCTAGGTTCCTTTGCAGTTTTGAGGTTTCAAGAGAAAAGCTATATATTGGCCTAGAAAAACCATCTTGATGGAGATGCGTTGTCAAAGTGGAGATTTTTTTTTTTTTTTTTTTTTCTTTCTTTCTCCACGACAATGGTGATTTGGATGAACAATTGCGGCTAAAAAAAACAATTGAAGAATTTTTTAATGAAATTTTATATTTTTATATGGGCTAATTGTTCAATTAAAGACAAAAGGTATCAATTTATGCTTAATTTAGGGTAATTTTTTTTTTAATTTGGTCGATTAGGGACAATGTTTCAAAATTGTTTCAATTTAGGACAATTTGTCAAACAGGAAGCGCCCACTGTTTGGCCCTGCTCTTCCTAAAACAGAATAAATTGCTGATGTTTTGGACACATTCCATGTCATATCTGAGCTTCCAGCAGGCAACTTTGGAGCATGCATCATTTCAATAGAAAATTTACTTTATACTATTAATTAATTAAACATAATAGTTACAACTAACACTAGCATTACATGGAGGAGGGAAACAATGGTATAATGTTACCCATGATTCAAGGGCCATCATAATCGATGGGGTTCATCGAATTATACTTGCCGGCGCTATTCATTATCCAAGAAACACTGCTCAGATGTGGCCGGATATCATAAGAAAATCTAAAGAAGGTGGATTGGATACAATCGAAACCTATGTGTTTTGGAATGCACATGGACCAGTTTGTCGTCAATATGATTTCAGTGGAAATCTTGATCTTATTAGGTTTCTTAAGACCATTCAAGATCAAGGCTTACGTGCAATTCTTCGAATCAGTCCTTGTGTTTGTGCTGAGTGGAGTTATGGGGGTATTCCTACGTGGGTGCACAACTTGCCCGGTGTTCAAATTCGAACTAAAAATGATGTGTCTATGAATGAGATGCAAAATTTCACATCTTTGATAGTTGATATGGTAAAAAAACAAAGAGAAGTTTTTTGCATCACAAGGAAGTCCAATTATTCTTGCTCAGATCGAGAATGAATATAGTGATGTTATGTATGCTTACGGGGACGCTGGAAAAGCCTATATAAATTGGTGCGCCCAAATGGCAGATTCTCTTGGCGTCGGAGTCCCATGGATCATGTGTAAACAAAGTCAAGGTGTTCCTGACTCAATGCTTGAGACTTGCAATGGTTGGTATTGTGACAATTTTACACTAAACAATCCAAAAACTCCTAAAATGTGGACTAAAAATTGGACCGGATGGTTTAAGAGTTGGGGTGGTCCAAACCCACATAGAATTGTAGATGTTGCTTTTGCTGTTGCATGCTTTTTCCAAAATGGTGGAACACTCCAAAACTATTACATGTACCATGGTGGCACCAATTTTGGTAGAACTTCTGGCGGTCCATACATCACTACCTCATATGACTATGATGCCATTCTTGATGAATATGGTAACATTAATCAACCAAAATGGGGACACTTGAAGGAACTTCATGATGTTTTGCACTCTATTGAGTATGTTCTTACCCATGGCGATGTTAAACATTAAAATTTGGGCAAATCTGTAACGATAACTGTTTATTCAACAATCGACAAGTTTTGGCCTAAAAAAAAACAATCGACAAGTTAAGTTGCTTTTTGGCCAATACACATAATGTATCAGATGCTATTGTCCAATTTGGTGGAATTGATTACTTTATTCTTGCTTGGTCTATTAGTATTCTTCCTGCTTACAGAGATGAAGCTTATAACATTGCTAAGGTTTATGCTCAAACTAATTTGATGGTAAATAAAGATAACAAAGCTGAGGATGAACCAAGTTCTTTGAAATGGGTATGGAGACCTGAAAACATTGATTCCACTGTTGTTTAAGGCAAGGGTAATTTTTTTGTTAATGGGATTGTTGATCGAAAGGCTATGGCTAATGATCAGAGTGATTATCTTTTGTTAATGACAAGTGTGAATCTTGGAAATGATGAACTCTTTAGGAAAAAGTGAAACTCCGTGTGCCTGATAGTGGTCATATTCTTCATGTTTACCTAGGTTCTCAATGGGTCGGGTATTAAAGTAATAATGATAAATCTGATCAAAGATTTGTCTTTGAGACAAACGTCAAACTTAAGGAAGAGAAGAATTTGATGACACTGCTCAATGCCACCGTTCAAGAGAAGAATTCAATAAGTATGATCTTATTGAAGCTGGAGTTCTGGCTCCTGTTGACACAATTTACACACAATCATGTGACGCCCCAAGATCCCACATCATGAGGATGTGAGGAGGAGCCACCTCTAGAATCCCGGAGTCCGGTGGATCCTGGTGATTGTGTTTTGTGCGCTTGTCGGGGACGACAAGCTTATAAGGGGGGTAGATTGTGACGTCCCAAGATCCCACATCATGAAGATGTGAGGATCTATTGTGGTTTATATAATAGAGATCCAACCCAAACTTGTGAGGCGCCTTTTGGGAAGGGCAAATCCGTGAGGCCTTTGGGTCAAAGCGGACAATACCTCACAGGTTGGGCCGGGTCGCTACAGTTGGTATCAAAGCTTTCACTGGGCGTGTTGCGGGAGCTAAGTGCTACACCGTGGCGTCCGGTGGGTCCTAGTGATTGTGTGTGGGCTTGTTGGGGACGACAAGCCTATAAGGGGGTAGATTATGACGCCCCAAGATCCCACATCATGAGGATGTGAGGAGGAGCCACCTCTAGAATCCCGGCGTCCGGTGGGTCCCGGTGATTGTGTTTTGTGGGCTTGTCAGGGACGAGAAGCCTATAAGAGGGTAGATTGTGACGCCCCAAGATCCCACATCATGAGAATGTGAGGATTTATTGTGGTTTATATAATAGAGATCCAACCCAAACTTGTGAGGCGCCTTTTGGGAAGGGCAAATCCGTGAGGCCTTTGGGTCAAAGCGTTCTATATCTCGCAGGTTGGGCCGGGTCTCTACAATTGGTAGCTCATAAAGGAGAAAACACAACTGTGAAGGATTTGTCAAATCAGAAATGGTCATATAAGATCGAGCTTGAAGGAGTTGAAAACAAGATTTACGACACTGAATGTCCTTCCAATGTGAAGTGGTCTTCTGATAATCTTCCTACTAACAGGAACATGACTTGGTACAAGACAACCTTCAAAGCCTCATTGGGAGACAAACCAGTCATTGTGGATTTGCTTGGTTTAGGAAAAGGACATGCTTGGGTTAACAACCACTCTCTTGGTAGATATTGGCCTAGTTATATTGCTAATGAAACACTTTGCCATACTGAAGCTTGTGATTACCGTGGCACATATTCCGACAGTAAATGCCGGTCCAGTTATGGTCAGCCTACTTAAAGACGGTATCATGTTCCACGGTCATTCCTTAAAGATGTTGAGAACACATTGGGTTTATTCGAAGAATTTGGTGGGGATCCTTCATGTGTCAAATTTGAGATAGTCGAAGTTGGTTCTGCTTGTGTTAATGCTCATGCTGGAAAGACTGTTGAATTGTCTTGCTATGATCGACCCATTTCAGAATTGCTTTTGCTAGTTTTGGAAATCCCTCAGGGTAAGTGTGGATCTTTCGCTAAGGGCGAATGTGAATCTTAAGCTGATGTTGCCAAGATCATCGAAAAGAAATGTGTTGGCAAGGAGTCTTGTAGTTTTAAGGTTTCTGAGAGAAAATTCGGAACGACTTATTGCAATGTGAAAAAACTGGTTGTGAAAGCGGTTTGTTAGACTCTCCTTCTTGGGATTTTGAGTGTTTGCACATATAGGACTTAAATTGCTCCTTAAGGAAGCATTAGAGTTTATTTTTAGTTTTTTTTTTTTCATTTTGTAGGATCAATATTTTTAAGGATTTTGATGAATATTTATTTATTGTTTTGGGGGTTTTTCCGGATAATGTTACTATGGTTATTAGTTAATCCAATTTCTTTTAAAAAAAACTACATTTAATAAAATTTAATTTTCACCAATATCTTATACGCATATATTATTTTTTTTTTCAGATTTTGATCTTTAAATACAAAGTTTCATAAAAAAATTATTGCTATTAACATGTAGAATTTGTTATTAACCAACTTTGATATCATGTTATTACAATTAACATGACTTACCTTCTACGTGACAGATCTAAAAAAATTTGGACACAATCAAAAGTTTTTTTTTTTTTTTTTTTTTTGTTTCTTACTGTAAATATCACTATGAATATGAAATATATCATGTAGTTTGGATCTGTTTTTCAGTTTATTTAATCATTAAAAAAAATGGAGTAGCTTTATCGGTTTTTATTTTTTCACAGAGTATATGGAGCCTAAAGCTGCTAAAGCCCACCAATTTGGGCTTAATGAGAACGAGGGCCTCATAGATTTCAGCACTTTATTGGACCAGTCTTAAAATAGGGCAAATCAGATTTTTTCTATGGAATTTTATATATTCATTTCAGCTTTACCAGCAAAATCCCCTTAACATTACCAATTTCAAATGTTGAGAAATTTCAAACAATTGGTTTTGCATATCACAAGGTATAGGTGCATGAGATGCACTCTCATCAGGCATTTTCATAATGGAATGATGCTGTTCATCTAACTTTATTTTTTCATTCTCACAAAATAACTCCAACTCGATGCGTAGCTTAAAGGGCTAGCAATCATAATGTGAGGATCAAGTCTTTCCAAAAATTAAGAAAATATGCACATTCCGACATGAAGATTGCAGACCCTAAATAGTTGATAATGTTGTTAAATATCTGATTTTACTTTCTCCTCACTAGAGAATAGCTTCAATCTGATATAGTATATAGTACATCCTAATTAATTCCACACACACTTTTTTTTTTCAAAAACAAAAATTGTATAAATATTGTGTTTCTGCATAATGAATAAAATAAGTTAACTTTTACAGTAATTCATAGTACTTCAAAAAATCTAAACAAATAAAAAATCATGTTATATTATCAAATTTCTCCTCTAATTGAAATTAGAAAACTCGAATGGTTGATATATATATGGAATTCGAAATTGAGGCCTTCAATAACCACATCTCTTGTCCTGAAATAAAACCGTTCATCTTGTCCATCTGTTTTAGCTATTCAAGTTCATGAAATCATGTAGCATCTTATTGTAAATCAATCTAATAAATTTATTAAGGATACTATAATAATAAGATTGCATTTTTTGTTTGGATAAATTGTATTTTTATTTTATAAATAAAATAGATCATGTTATCATCTAATAAGATGTATAGAATTCATACAAACAACGATTAAATAATACAATTATGCATATATAGGATGGATGGAGAAAACCGAATAGGAGAAGGTGATGAAATATTTGTGAAAAGTCAATAAACAAGAAACAATTACGACGTGTCAGCTTCCTTTTCCCTCTCTTATCCTTGGATTTTTACAAGTGACCGATGACATTGAATTTGATTAGATAACTTTTAGTTTTCCAGATAGAGTAAGGTAACAATCTAATATATTTCTTTTTCAACCAATAATAAGGAAACAATATTAACCTCTATTAAATTGGTATTTTTTGAAATTTAATTTCCATCAATATCTTATATATAGCTATATACTACCCCTCCGTCCCATTATATTTGTCATTTTTATTTTTGTCTCAAATTGCCTGTCTATTCACCAAAAAAGAAATTACCTGTCTCATTTATAAAATCAAGATAAATTTTACTGCTTTTTACCCTTATTAAATATGAAAAGAGAAACAAATGCCAACTAAAATTGGGGTAATTTTGGAAAGTATTATAAAAAATTATATAGAATTTTGAAAACCAACTAACTTTCCTAATATTGGTGATATGGTTACTTTATTTGGTGCATAATTTTATGTTTTATAAACAAGAAATTCATACAAAGTTGATGGTTATTGTTATTAACCAACTTTCATTCATGGTCTCATTATTTCACATCTGACACCATCTGCATGAAATATCAAAATAAATTCTTCAGGCATAAATAAATTTTTTTATTATTATTATCATTATTAAATAATCATGCTGTCTAGAAATTTATCACTATTTGTAAATATATACAATTTGAGATTGCTGGATTGGAGTGGTTTAAGGCCTTGTTTGATAGAGTTGTGAGATTGGTGATGAGAGATTGGAATGTGGAGATTAGTTACTGTACATGTGAGATTATAATTGTACCTTTAAGAATTTAACCAATGATGAAGAAATGTATATTTGGTGTGGTGGTAAGATTAAATATAAAATTATCATTATGGATAGTAATATAGAAGAATATTACAAAATAGTAGGGACAAAAGAAACAAAACTTGAGTATTAAATTCTAAAAGCTACAAAATCCAAACAAAACATTTTTTCAGCTTTTGAAAATTATAACTTTTCCTGTGATTAAGTTTGCCAGCAACCATTTCAATCGATTGCAAGCATACACCAAATCTTACTTTTTGAATTTTTGACACGTTTAAGGCTTCCAACTGTGCCAAAAGCTCAACCAAATATAGCCTAAGCTTACTAAGCTTACCAATGTTTTTTTTAGAGGTATTAAGCTTAGCAATGTTAAAAAGAGAGAATATGCAACCTAAAGCAGCTGTAGCCCTGATCAATTTGGGCTTAAAGAGAACAAAGCCCTTATGATTTTGAGCATTTTATTGGCCCAACTTTAAAACAGGTCCATTTTAAATTACAATTCAAAGAAAGAGCATGTAATATCGGGTTACCGGATCCGGGTAATAACAGCAACCTCACAGGCTCACAGCAAATCTTCCTGAACCGGAAAGAGGGAAATACGAAAAATACTGCAGAAGAGAGAGCAGGGCAAATTAGGTGGCGCAGCTGGTGGCACCACCGCGCCGCCGCCAAAGAGAGGCCGGCCATTCGGCAGCACAGCAGCGAGCGTGGCCTCTGCATTAGCAGCTGACTCAGTGGCGCCGTCAACTCTCCTTGGTCCGACCCTGCAAATCCACAACTCTTTCGCAGGTGATAAACCCTAAACCCAAATTTGAAACTAGAATTTAGAATTTGTAAATAAAGAAGCAACCTTTTGCTATTTTAGCTAACTTAAAGTTATTTGCTTAACTGTACTTTGAATTTGATTATTGAGTTTATTATTGCTGTTGTGAGCAGATCAAAACAATAAAAGGATAGTTCTAGCACTTCAAAGTGGGTTAAAGAGCGAGTTGACATGGGCTTTGAACACTCTCACGTTGCTCTCTTTCAGAGAGAAAGATGACATGCGTAAAGACGCCTGCTTAGCTAAAATTCCCGGCTTGCTCGATGCTCTTCTCCAAGTTGTATGTTCTCTCCATTTCTTTATAAGCTTATGTTCTAATGCGTTAAATGTAAATTTGTGGGAATTCTTTGAAACTACTGTGTGCATTAACCTTGATAAGGTTATGTCTTTTTAAAGAAAAATTGTAATTGTGGAGCAGATTGATGATTGGCGCGATATATCAGTTCCTAAGGAACTTATAAAGGGAACAAGGGCCAGAACATTGGGTGTGAATTCTGTTGTAACGGGATTTGGCCATGAATATGAGGCTTTGGGATCAAATAGCTTGCTGCCACAGTCAGGGTAAGCTTGAAAATGTTGCTATGTTGTCTTGTTGGTTAGAGGGATGAGAAAATGAATATGGTTTGTTTTTCTGGTATGGCAGTTTGGGGTCAGGTTCTTCTTCTGTGGAAGTATCAGCACAGAAGAGTACAAGTAAATTGCGTCCTTCAGAGTGGTGGTTTGAAGAAGATGGTCTCTTTAATCTTGATGATGAGGGCCGGGCAGAAAAACAACAGTGCGCTGTTGGTGCTTCTAATATTATTCGCAACTTTTCTTTCATGCCAGAGAATGAAATTGTTATGGCTCAACATCGGCATTGCTTGGAAACTGTGTTTCAATGCATAGAAGATCATGCTATTGGTAAGATCATCTTATGATCTGCATTGCGAGGCTTGTATGTATATGCCTGTATCATCAAAATAAATACTCTTAATTGTATGCTTTCTCTAAAATTTCTTTTCTTGGCAGAGGATGAGGAACTTGTCACAAATGCCATGGAGACAATAGTAAATTTGGCTCCCTTGCTTGATCTTCGAATCTTTAGCTCACCAAAGCCATCCTTCATTAAAATAACGTGAGATCCCAATTTGCCTGTTTCAGTGCATGTTTTCTAGTTTCTAACTTCTGGTTGATGATGCATCTACTATTTTACCAAACAGCGAAAAACGTGCAGTTCAAGCTATCATGGGAATGCTTGGATCTCCAGTTAAAGCCTGGCACTGTGCAGCTGCTGAATTTCTTGGGCGCATGATTATAAATCCTGATAATGAACCTCTCCTCCTACCCTTTGTTCCCCAGGTGAATAACAATCTGCTGAGTGTTTGATCTTGTGTAAGAAATATGTCTTATGAAGTTATAAATTGTAAATTGCAGATGTACAAGCGTTTGGTAGATCTTTTGAGCTTGCCGGCATTTGATGCACAAGCTGCTGCCATCGGCGCTCTCTATAACCTTGTGGACGTCAATATGGACTGCAGATTGAAGCTTGCTAGTGAGAGATGGTAATTTTGGTCTTTTTCTATCTATGTGCATTATGGGTTAATGGTGGTGACAGTGATACTGATGACAATTCATCATCATGTTAGTATTAAAGTTTTCTGTCGAAATGACTTTAGTATTTGTGTACCATTCATTAAATTTAGGGCCATTGATCGTATACTGAAAGTGATCAAGACACCACATCCAGTGCCAGAAGTCTGCCGGAAAGCTGCGATGATAATAGAGCACCTTGCATCTGATTCTCAGAACAGGACATCATTGCTAGCTTATGAAAATGCATTTGCAGAGATACTATTTTCAGATGGTAAACATTCTGATACCTTTGCAAGGATTTTGTACGAACTAACTTCTAAACCAAACAACAAAATGACAGCAGCTCGGGGAATTTGGGGCATGTAGTTGAGACTCTGCTCTTTTTTTGCGTTATGCCTCTAACTTAAGTCCACTGTTAAGCATGTGGCCCATAAGCTGACTTGTAGATACAGGCTGTATTTAGATTTCAACCAATCATGAATCATGATGTATGTCTTGTTTGTAGTTTTCTTTTTGATAATTTGATCCTGTATTTTGAGCGATGCCTTAAACCCCCCACGAAGCTAGGCCATAAAGTTATCTTCTAGTACTTGTTTGTGCCAGTGTCCTCTTGTTTTGCTTGTTGAGTTTCATGCCCTCTGTGACAAGTAATGAAAAGCATCTGTATCTATTGAAAGGTTCTCCCAAAGTTGATTAGATGATTGCAGAAAATATCCTACAATTGAAAGTGGGACAAGCAATAATAAGTTGTCAATTGTCTCCTCGTGCATATTAAAAGTATAGGACAAGGTTTTTCATTTCATGTCTGATTTTTTGTCCTTATATTAAATATGCATAATTATTCTATGAAACCCATTTGGGGAAAGTTTTTAATGATACACATTTATGTTGTTAACTCCACTGTACCGAACTAAGATCCTATTTCCTAGCATCCTAAAACATTGCCTAGAGCACAGGAGAAAGGAATTTCTAAAAATGAACAGTGTCAACTTTGGGCACATTGACAGGGAAATCATCGATTTCATCCATCCAGGGATTAGTCTCCATGACTGGATTGATCGTTCTTAAGGCTCTCCAAACAGCACTGTTACACTTGAATCCTGATCCCAGACCAATTTGACATATCCTCTCCTTTTTCTTGATCCTTCCTTTGCCTTCTAAGTAAGCCAGTTCATACCACAAAGAACTGCTGGAAGTGTTACCAAACCGGTAAAGAGTCATCCTGGAAGGTTCCAAGAGCCAATCACTAAGGTCAAGGCTTTTTTGCAACTGATCCAACACCGCTCTCCCTCCAGGGTGGATGCAGAAATGCTCGAAGGCCAACTTGAAATTGGGAATGTATTGTTTTACCTTCTTTTTGAACACTTTTCTAGCTATTGAAGTTGCTAGGTACCGGAGCTGCTCTGACAGGGGAAGGACTAATGGCCCTAGCGCCGAGAGATTCTTTTTCAGGGCTTCTCCGGCAGCTACCACGAGATCTTTGGAGAGTGCGACTCCGGTAATCCCATCTTCATCGTCTTGTTGGTATATAGCTTTGTAGCTCTTGTCGTTGGCAGCTTCATGGGTCCGAAGGAGGTGAACCAGTTCATATTTAGAGCGATGGCGGTCTGATGGTAAGTTTGACAGAAGGACTGCCGCTCCACCCACCCTGAACAAGCAATTCGAGACGATCATTGAGCGATTGTTGCCAAAATATGAGGCGTGAGTGATGTTTTCAGTGCTGACAACCAAGGCATAAGTGTTTGGGTGCACCTGTTAAATCAAATATTTGTACTTGTTAAACCAAAGTTATTGTAATTATAAGTTGTTTGAAAAATAAAAACAATGAACAGCCAACATTAGCTAGATTAACCTGTAAAAGGTTCTCAGCGAGGTCTATAGAGATAAGTCCAGCGCTGCAACCCATTCCGCCAAGATTAAAGCTCAAAATGTCTTCTCTAAGCTTATATCGATTCACAACCGCGGCGGAGAGAGATGGCATTGGACAGAAAACAGTGCAATTCACCACAAGAATTCCTATATCCAAAGGGTTGGTTCCAGTTTTTGCCAACAACTCATCAATGGCTCCAAATATTACTTTCTCTGATTCTTCCCTTGCCTCTTTCAAAGAGTTGAATTTAAGTGAACTCTGCATTAAGGATTTTGGAAAATAAGACTTTTGACCCAACCCTGACCTTTCTAAAATTTTCTTCCCAAAGGCAATAGTCTCTCGAGTGAATCTCCCAGAGCGAACAGCTATCTGCAGAACACATTCTTTACTACAAATTAGACTTGGGTCAGGCTTGTAACAGGCAAAGTTCACTAGGTAAACTTTTCTTGGGCGACTTGTCAAGTAAATAATTGCTAGGAAAGCAAAAGAAAATGAGATTAAAATTGCTGTTACGAGATAGAATCTGTCATGTTTGTAACTTAAATCAATGGAATTTTCGGTAGAAAAGGTCGGAAAGTTACGAGCTAAAATAATGGAAAAGAGGGTCAGAATTATGAAGAAGAGGCTCAAAGCATTTGAAACGAAGTAATAATAAACATGTTTGAGCATGTTGTTTTCTCTTGTGTCAGGTTCACTTTCTAAGCACTTGGGCTTCGTTGCCTCGGCCATGTTAAGATTAGAGTTTCAGACCGAAGCCCTCTACTCAAGAAATGGAGGAATATTATAAATTGAATGTCTTGCAAATCTGGGATAAATGTGAAGATATTTATAGGCTAAGTAGCTTTATAGGCCGTACAGACATAGAGAAAAAGGGTAAAGTTCTCTTTCCCAGCAATGGTTTTCTCCATTCAAAAAATTCGAACTCAAGACTTTACTTAAAAGGAACAAGTGTTAAATCATTTGAACTACACACATGTTAGTATATATACCCTTAAGCTAATATTTCTTCATGCAACTCTACTAATTATAATTAGTAGTTCAGGGCAATCGAATCAAATCTTTTAAGTATGGCCGACGTAGGGTATATTATAAAGATATGATTAATTTTTTTTTGAACTGCTACTGTATGTCACATGTCACATGTGCACCAATTCTAGATATAATATATAAATAGTCTTAGATATTAACAATATATATAATAGGTGCATGGGAAATGAGTTGGTTAAATAAGGGCTTGGAGTTCTATGGTGGATTAATACATTTAGAGTTTCTTATTGATGGACGATTTATAAATTCGACCAGATCGTACATGTATAAGTTGATGGTTTGCCTAACCTTGGAAAATGAGGTAATTTTCAGTGCTCCTAAGTATTTTATACTGAAATACTAGTGATTTGATGACAAGGTGGTAAAATGGATAAGAGGTACGTAAGATAATTAATATTAGCTAGACTAGATAGGAGAAGATTACTATCTCTATTGACTATTGCTAGAGTGGGATAACCTCCCCTCCATCTAAACTAGTTTACACCAAAATTAAAATTTAATTATATAAAGTTCTGATCTATTATTCATCAAGCTATAGTATATTATATATTATAATTCATATAACTATCTCCAGCCGGCCTCGTTAGCTGGAATGATGGAGCCATATGGAGGGATGGGTAGTTGATCGTAGTCGTATTAGATGGGGGTCATTCTCATCTGCAATATAGCCTAGCTCTAACTCATCAGATTCAATCTACGTTCGTTCCTTCTTTCTTATCAGCTGATATATAAATCTATTTATTAATTAACCCTTCGTAGTTTCAATAAAATAGTATATCCATATGAAGATTGACAAACACGAGTTTCACTTTTCTATATATCAGCATGCATGCTACTATATATAATCCACAGTCCACCCCCCAATATAATTGATATCTTAATTATGACATTAAATTAGTATTATCCAATAATTATGGACATCAAATGTCAAGTGAATACCTAATCATATATAATTCATGGCATCAAATAATTATTGATTCGATCTTTTATTCTACTGGGTTTGATCATGCAATATAATAAACAAAAGAAGAAGAAGATGATCGGAGCATAACCTATGGCTTAATACCTCTTTTGTCTCCTGAATTTGTATGATTTGGATGTTTAGTACACTGAATTTCAATTTTGGACGTTTTGCCCCATGAACTGTCAATTCGGTGCCCCATTGGTCCCTTTTAAACCGTAGGTGTAACATGACATTTTTGTGTCATATGACATCATCAATGACGTTACGGGATGGAAATCACCTCCCCCAATTTTTGTGCCTCACTCCGTGCCCCATTCACCAAATCATGACATGTGTTCCTAATATTATATATATAGCTTGTTTGTTTTCAAGTTTTAGCAAATAATAAAAATAGCAATTAAAATCAGATTTAGCTCCAAATTAACAACAAATAATTATATATAAGGGTTAGTCCTAAATTTTAATACATTCCCCATAGGGTTTTAGAATGAAAATATAAAATTTAATTTAACTAGTTAAACAAGAAATAACATTAGAAACTAAAAAAGGACACGTGTAATTATTTGGTGGATGAGGCACAAGTGGGACACAAAAGATGGGGTAGAGGATTTTTATTCGGCGATACGAGGTTTCAAATTCAGAGTTGAGGAGACAAAAACGTTCAAAATTAAAGTTCAGGGTCAAAACATCCAAACCATTCAGGAGCAAAAAAGACATTAAGCCCATAAATTTTAAGTGTAGTGTACAAGGCAGTCGGCCATTGTTTTCTTTTGCTTTACACTATTTTTTTCTTCATAAATTTCCAAAAAGAAGAATGCAATTATACGTTCAAATTGTTTGAACTGCTTAAAACTTAAAAGAAAGCTTTATTAAACTGAAACTTGAACTAAACCCAGGTTACAAACAAGTAACAAACTGGGCTAAGCCGCCATGATACAGACCAGAACAAATCAACACAACAGGATTGATACGAACGAAGTCAAGCTAGCAAACCGGATAAAAGAAGACATCAACAATCACCGTAACTTGATAAACAATAATCAATAGTTTCAACTGCTCTTTGAACTCCCTCCTTTGCAAAAGACAACAGTAACATTATTAATTAGTTAATTCAAAAGCCACTCAGCTTCAATATATGATTCTTGAAGGTCAATCCAGAGCCACTCAGCTTCTCCTGCATGATAATATCAAGACGCTCACCCATCTCAGCACTCAAATAATTTCTCCAATCTCCAACCTTCCCCTTCCTAAAATATGCATTTTTTTCAATAATCCCGGTTTTTTCTCCCGTCTTATTCACCTCAAAATTGCTCGAACTCTCAAAGCTACAAAACTTTACAATCTTTTGCACCATCCCTTGTTTTTCTTCGTCTATGGAGAAAGGGCATCCGAAGAAGTCAGCCAATTTCTTCACACATGCTTCTGTATCCTCCTTCATGCCCTCGTATTTCAAGAAGAGTATCTTCTCAGGGCGTTCCAAGCTAGCTTTCCAATACCCTAACACATGATCCCAATAAGGTCCGTAAGCGGACACCCCTTGGCAAAACAACTCGAAGCCTTCTTCAATGGAAACAAGGTCTTCACTTCTCAGTGCCCCAGGTGGTGCCTTTCGTAAGAAATTCCACAAGGAAACAAAAGTATCCTTGGGATCTCTACAAAGATAGACGATTTTACAACCCGAGTCTATTATTGATTTAGGCAAGAGTGTGTAAGGGAGGTGTGAGGCAAAGAGTGGGGTTTTCACCCTTGATGTGGTTAAGTATTGAAAACCACGTTCCAGGAAGGGAACGCAATCGTGGGGCAGCCGGGTCCGGAGAGGGCTGGTGGAGTCGTCGAACTGGGTTCTGGTTGCAATGTAGAAACTCAAAGCCTTAAGCCAAGTGCAGCCGGTTTTCATGAAACTGCACAAGAAAATATCACCAGGTTGAGCCTGGAAGTTATCTCGAGCATACAGGACTCCTCCTATGGTGAAAGGATAGAACCAAAAGCCATTGTATAAGTAAAGAGAAAAAGAGGAACTCCACCCGTTTCCCTTGGAAAGACCTGATATTTCGTCTTGGTATTTTTGCAGGGATTCCGAGGTTATATTGGATGCAATGATTGGTTTTGGCGGGGAAGAGGTTTCCATTTTAGTTGATAGTGTTTGAGAGGATGATGAAGAAATCAAGAAAACTTTAATATACAACTTCAACTTTTTTGTTGTAGAAACTTGAAAGGATGATAGGCAGGCCTTGTTTCTTTAAATATGTAGAGCGTCGGTCATGAGTCTTTGTTTACTCTCATTAAAGAGCAATTATTGGAAAATACGTAGTCAAGTTATTGTATAGTATCTCAAGTTTGGACTTGGATCTAAGGGCTGCTATATGGGCGTATCTCAAGTTAGTTGGATCTAAGGGCTGGTTTTGATGGTGATGTTATTTATATAGGACTAGTGTCCAAATTGGGTCTAAACCTTTCTAAACTTGCTAAATATGAGCCAAAACCTTTAAACATGACTAAATTGGGCCTAAACATTAATAAATTGCACCAAATTAGACTTATTTTGGACGAAAATTTGGAATTGTAGTAACGGCGTCTGCGTTTCACTGCCACAATCTCATCCAAACTAGGCTCAATTTAATACAATTTGCTAACAATTAGACCAATTAGATCCCCTTCAAAAATTTACGCTCAATTTAGACATTAGACCTATTTCCATATATGTGCCCTTTATATTATATATCACTCTAAAAAGTACTCCCTTTATCATCTCATATCTAAGTTTTCCTTGTTACTTTTTATTTGTAGTTTTTTTTACATAAAATATTTTGTTTCAAAAATTACCTTCATTTGTTTATGGAAAATTCACTACAAGAAAAAGGTAGAATACTCACTAAAATATTGTCACGGAAAATTTTTTCCGCAACAATAAGTTGGTAACAAATCGTTATTGGCGAGTAAGGCTAAATACTCAATTCAGGATATATCGTTTGCCTCAAAATTTAATTCAGGATACACCGTTATCATTTGTGTCAATTCAGGATCTAACGTTATCAGGTTGTGTTAATTCAGAATAAAATCAGATGAGCTACGATGTGTGTATAACACACTCTAACATGCTGAGTCAGAACTGACATGGACAACACGTGTCATACACGTGGAATTTTCAAATTTTAGTAAAATTTTCGGATTTTTTTTCATAAAAAATTTCAAATTTTTCATCCCTCCTACGCAAATAAATGACTAAATACTGTCTCAAGAAAAGATAAAAAAACCCCATTTTAAAGAACCAAAAATGAAGAACTCTCGAGAACATAAGAACCTTAGCCGCTGCTGCTACCATAGCCACCACCGCCGGCAGTCGAGATCTGCCATGCCGGAATCCCGAAACAGCCCTTAAACATTTCAAAATCCTTTCTTCCTTTCTGCTAAACCCGAATATAGGCTCAAATCTCCTCAGAAACTTTCCAATTCTTATAGATCTTAACAAACCCGAGACCCTTATAACTTCTCTATTCTTTTTTCCCCCTGAATTTACGCATTTTCCTCCCACATTTGGATTCGCATAAATAAGATGCCGCAAGCAGTTTTTCAAAAGCTTTCCCATAAATGAATTTGGTAGAACTTGGTCCTGTTAATTTCATTCTTAGTATTTCAAGTATTCGCAAGGATCGAACTAAAAGTTTCTGACTTGAACCAAGATTTCAGCCTTGTTTCATATTACTGGTTGATCTTAACTGATAAAGTCAAGCTTAGCATGCCATTAAATAAGCATAAAAACCAATTCTTTTTTACCACTTCTAAAGTGAACAAAAGGAGATGAAATTTTAACCTTTTCAAGTTTTCATATATAAAAATGGTGGCAACTGGGCATATAAAAGAAAAAAAAAATTGGTATTTCAACAACAATCATGAGTCGATCTCTTCATTTTCGTTCCATGTTATACAATACAATATCCCTACTCTCTAGACCCAGCAGTAAAAGATAAAAGTATCAAAAAGGACAAACTTTCCAAGAGGGTGGGGTTTTGAGTCGGGCGAGTTAACTCAGTGCTGTTGTTGTTGTTGTTGGAGGAGGAGAAGATGCAGGAGAGTGGAGTCTTAATAGTGTTGTTGGGTCTGAAATAAATCCTTGTTTTACCATTGCTGATACGGTGGTACCTCCCTTGAAGCCATTGAAGAACAAAAGCAAAAAGCCAAAAACAGAAATGGGTGAAGATTTTTTGGGCACTGGAAACGGGTAGAAGAAGAAGAAGATGATGAACTTTTTTTTATCTTTTTGTTTTTTTTTTTACGTTTTTTTTTCTTTTTTAAAGTATTTTAATTTTTTTTTATCTTTCTTATTACATGGGCCAATAAATTAGACGTATACTGTTCAATGCGAATTTTTAGCGCGTGTTAATAGTTTGTTTTTTGCCTGAATTGACACAGGCCGATAATGTTAAATGTTAAATTGACACAAGTGACAACGGTATATCCTGGATTGAATTTCGCGGCAAACCTTAGATCCTGAATTGAGTATTGATGAATATTTCCATCACAAATTTCATAGGGGGCGGCAATTGGTTTTTTGTAGTGATTGGGGTGTAGTTGAATGCAAAATAATTTAGGAGAGTTGTAATTTTAATTTGAATGGGTAATTTAGGAAAGTAAATAATTTTTTTTTTTTTCAAGCAGAAATTTTATACAGGAGAGATGTAATCTTAATTTAAATGGCAGATGAGAGGGAAGGTGTTGGATTGAACAAACTGCTATATTTCACTACAAGAGTTCCTATATCTCTGGGTTTCGCCCCTGTCTTTGCCAAGAGCTCATCGATTGCTCCAAAGTTAATTGTCTCCGTTTCTTTTCTTGCTTCTGCCATGGATTGGTTAAGGGTACCTTTTTGTTTTTTCGCAAATCAACCAAAAGGATATATATTATAAAAGAGATAAACAACTGAACATAGTCCTAATACAGCAGATTAAACAAACATTACTAGAAATAAAAGGACCGATAAGATACTCTTCTATTAACTCCTCTTCCAAGCACATCAGACATTAAGAGAGGAGTAAGAGCCGGAAAACTAGAAGAGTAAATATTAGATAACTTAAAACTAGAAGCTAAATTCGCTAGGTAGTCCGCAACAGCATTGACTTCTCTGTAGACAAAATGGAGTCTGATCTCCAAGAAGCCATTCATAAGACTGCTAATATCATTCTCCAGATTCACCAGATGATCTTGAACCTGCTGTTCGTCCCTAAGAATCCAAAGAGAGACAAGTGAATCAGTTTCAACAATTAATCTAATTTGTATTCCATGATCCAATGCTATTTTCAATCCGTATTTTATTGCCTACAGTTCAACAACAATATTAGTGGAAATACCCAAGTAAAAGGAAAAAGCAGACAAAAAAATTCCTTATGAATTCCTTATAATTCCTCCACAACTAGCCGGACCGGGATTGCCATGACATGATCCATCACAGTTAAGTTTGTAAAAATTAAAGGGCGCCGATGGGAACCATGAAATAAGTAACTTTATATTCTTTGCAAAAAACTTTGAATTAGTAGGGTAATCCCTTGCGAACGGTTTCATAAATTTTTTTTTTTTTTTTGCAGAAGATCATGCTCAGTGGGAGAAGCATTATTAGAAAGAGATTCATTTCTAGAATACCGAATCTGCCAGAGTAAAAAAGTAAACCAGATTGTGGAATGAATCCATTTAGAGCCCAAAGGAAGAAAATAGTCCGATATGTATTCATATTTCTGATAATTAATGTGACATTAATATGTAAAGTATCCTAATAAAAGGGGAAGTGTTTTCTGAGAATAAGATACAAAGGACTGACAGTGATCAAATCCTTGATAGGGAACTTACAAAGCCAAGGGTAATTCCAAAATTCTATTTGAGTACCATCACCAAGTGACCATTTTAAGTTATTTTTAATTAAAGGAATACATTTAAACAAATCAGACCAGAAGGAAGAACATCCAACTTTCTTGGTGGCAGAAAGAATATCAGAGTTAGGAAAATATTTATCCTTTAAAAGTGAAGCAATAAGACTATCAAGGTTCATAAATATTTTCCATACATTTTTGGCGATTAAAGGTTTGGTTAAAAACAGAAAGTGAATGAATGTTTAGACTACCAAGATCGATCAAACGGTAAGGTACAATCTTTCCATTTAACATAAGGAACAAAATTCTTATCTTTTATACGATTCCACAGAAATTTCTTCATTAGAGTGTTGATATTTTTTTATTCTGAGAAAGCATAAACACTGACATAGTACACTACAGGAAATTACCGCATTTGCGACCAAAAATTGCGACGGAAAGCGATTGCAAAACAGGAATTGCGACTGTTATTGCAAACAAAAATCAACCGTCGCAATTCACCATGTGGCAAATTTATTGCGACGTCATATACGGTTGTGGTAAATATGGTCGCCAAATTCATTTTGCGATCCTGCTTGCCACCCCCTTTGCGACCACTAATAGCGTGGCAAGGTCGTGACTTTGGTAGCTTGTTAGAAAAATGGTTGCAACAATTATACTATTGCGACGACATTTGTAACCATCTTGTGACAGTGCTTTGCGACCAGAAATATATATTGTCATAAACATGGTCGACCACTACTGGTGTCAAGAGATAATATTAAATTAATATTATAATAATTATAATTGATTTTCAATATATTGTTATTTATTTTATATTAAAATAATAAAACAATGATATTATAGATAGGAAATAAATAAATTGAAAATTTTAAATAAAATATATTATCAATATATATAATAAAAGCCTACTAATAAGATCCAAAAGACAATAATATATAATATAAACATTAAAGTATCATTATCCATAAACATTCACCATAAATACTATCTAGATCCCAAAGTCAAATATAAACGTTAAAAGTAAATATCCATAAATACTAGCATAAGCATTAACAAAACCCATAAGCAAATCTAATCAATTGGCCACAATATTTTGGCCCATTTCTTCATTGTGCTCCTTTGATTGTTGCTGCTGGCCTTGATCCGATTGTTGCTGCTCATTGCATTGTTGTTGATGGGGAGAACGATTGGGCAGCGGCTGGGAGACAGATTCTCCACTCCCTCCAAAGCTAGTCCTCGTAAAAAAGACACTAGGTAGAAGACGCACACCTTGACTTTCAAGGATTGACAGGATCATATCTATCCTCTTAGTGTTGTCTTTAATGATTTTGTTTTGCTTTTGAACTGTCTTAGCCGACAAAACCAACTGTGCCCTCAAACTTCCATCACTATCATCGGTTGTTGTGCATGGGGTATTCTTGATGAAAGCAGAAACCTCATCAACAAGGTTCCCCAAGCCATAGCAGCGACGTTTAATGAGTCCAGAAACCTGGATAAATAGCTCGTCATCATCGATAACTGCTCCCTCACCAAGTCTAGCTAGTTCTTTTGCGTGCTTGAATAAATTTCTCCTATCAATATAAATTAAATATTAAGAGAAAAAAAGAACAACCCATGATCCATATCAAGGAAGCTTTGTACTTACATAAGTTAGTCGGGCTCACTCTTCAGTCCAAGTCTTATCTTTCTTTTGGTAAATCTTCAAGAAAACTTCCACTTTTGATGGCCTTATGCCCGTCCGCTCTTCCTAAAACAAGAGGAAAAAATGACCATATTAAACTTGCATAAATATTATAATATCTAAAAAATTCAGATTGTTTGTTCTAATAAATATAGTACTTACCATCTGATCCCTATGTTATGCTTGAGAGATACCCCGATAGCTTGTGGAAGAACTTGAGGAACAAGAGTTTCGGTTCTTCTTGTTTCTGTCACACAACCTCTGGAGCACACCAAGAAACATTCCTATCTGAATTAACAGCCCCTGTCGACACCTTCACTTTATTAACACATTTGTAGAGGTCCATAAAAGAGCAATCCATTTCAGACCACGTAGCTTTTATCCAGTACATAAGCCTTAACTTAACAACATCAACAAGCTGGTGAAAATCAAACGCCTTTCTATTGAACACAATGTCATTTTAAATTGCAGATGTACAAGAGTTTGGTAGATCTTTTGAGCTTGCCAGTATAATTTGATGCACAAGCTGCTGCCATCGGCGCTCTCTATAACCTTGTGGGCATCAACATGGACTGCAGATTGAAGCTTGCTAGCGAGAGATGGTAATTTTGGTCCTTCTTAATATATATACAGATTGAAGGTTCCGTCATAGTTGATTAGATGATTGCAGAAAGTATCCTAGAATTAGAATTGAAAATGGGACAAGCAATAATAAGCGGTCAATTGTCTCATGCACATAAAAGGTATAGGACAAAGTTTTTCAATTCATGTCTAAATCACTGATTTTGTCCTTGGATTACATATTCATAATTATTCAAATGAAATGATATACACTACTATTTTGTTAACTCCACTGTACCGAAGTATAAGATCCTATTTCCTAGTGTCCTAATTAAGACATTGCCTATAGCACAGGACAGGAGAAAGGAATTTCTAAAAATGAACAGTGTCAACTTTGGGCACATTGACAGGGAAATCATTGATTTCATCCATCCAGGGATTAGTCTCCGTGACTGGATTGATCGTTCTTAAGGCTCTCCAAACAGCACTGTTACACTTGAATCCTGATCCCAGACCAATTTGACATATCCTGTCCTTTTTCTTGATCCTTCCTTTGCCTTCTAAGTAAGCCAGTTCATACCACAAAGAACTGCTGGAAGTGTTACCAAACCGGTAAAGAGTCATCCTGGAAGGTTCCAAGAGCCAATCACTAAGGTCAAGGCTTTTTTGCAACTGATCTAACACCGCTCTCCCTCCAGGGTGGATGCAGAAATGCTCGAAGGCCAACTTGAAATTGGGAATGTATTGTTTTACCTTCTTTTTAAACACTTTTCTAGCTATTGAAGTTGCAAGGAACCGGAGTTGCTCTGACAGGGGAAGGACTAATGGCCCTAGCGCTGAGAGATTCTTTTTCAGGGCTTCTCCGGCAGCTACCACGAGATCTTTGGAGAGTGCGACTCCGGTAATCCCATCTTCATCGTCTTGTTGGTATATAGCTTTGTAGCTCTTGTCGTTGGCAGCTTCATGGGTCCGAAGGAGGTGAACCAGTTCATATTTAGAGCTATGGCGGTCTGATGGTAAGTTTGACAGAAGGACTGCCGATCCCCCCACCCTGAACAAGCAATTCGAGACGATCATGGAGCGATTGTTGCCACAATACGAGCCGTAAGTGATGTTTTCAGTGCTGACAACCAAGGCGTAAGTGTTTGGGTGCACCTGTTCAATCAAATACTTGTATATATTAAAAACAAAATTATTGCAAGTTATTGGAAATTTTATTATAAAAATGAACAGGAGCAAGATTAGATTAACCTGTAAAAGGTGCTCGGCAAGGTCTATAGAGATGAGTCCAGCGCTGCAACCCATTCCGCCAAGATTAAAGCTCAAAATGTCTTCTCTAAGCTTATATCGATTCACAACCGCGGCGGAGAGAGATGGCATTGGACAGAAAACAGTGCAGTTCACCACAAGAATTCCTATATCCAAAGGGTCGATTCCAGTTTTTGCCAACAACTCATCAATGGCTCCAAATATAACTTCCTCTGATTCCTCCCTTGCCTCTTTCAAAGAGTTGAATTTAAGTGAACCCTGCATTAAGGATTTTGGAAAATAAGTCTTTTGACCCAACCCTGACCTTTCTAAAATTTTCTTCCCAAAGGCAATACTCTCTTCACTGAACCTCCCAGACCGAACAGATACCTCCAGAGCACATTCTTTACTACAAATTAGACTTGGGTCAGGCTTGTAACAGGCAAAGTTCACTAGGTAAACTTTTCTTGGGCGAGTTGTTAAGTAAATAATTGCTAGGAAAGCGAGAGAAAATGAGATTAAAATTGCTGTTACGAGATAGAATCTGTCATATTTATAACTAATCAAATCAATGGAATTTTCGATAGAAAAAATCGGAAAATTATGAGCTAAAATAATGAAAAAGAGGGTCAGAATAATGAAGAAGAGGTTTAAAACATTGGGAAGCAAGTAATAATAACCAAGCTTGAGCATCATGTTGTTTTCTCTTGTGTCAGGTTCACTTTCTAAGCACTTCGGCTTCGTTGCTTCGGCCATGTTAAAGAATAGAGTTTCAGACCGAAGCCTACTCAAGAAATGGAAGGGATATAAATTGAATGTCTTGCAAATCTAAGATATATGTGAAGATATTTATAGGCCATGCAGACACAGAGAAACTTGCTTTGTTTTTTTTTTAAAAAAAAGATTCTGTTATGCCCTGCGCTTATAAAAAATTACCCCTAAGCTAATATTTCTTAATGCAACTAGATCTACTATTTATTACGAGTTCAGGGCAATCGAATCAATGTAGGGTATATTATAAAGATATGATTAGAATTTTTTTTCAACAGCTACGTACGTCCACACATGTGCACCAATTCTAGTTCTAGATATAATAATAATATATAAATAGTCTATATATATAATTTAGTAATTCTTTTAAATTATATATATACTTACGGAGCAATGATTATATATTAACAATATATAACATGGAGTAATATTTTGTTTGAAAGGTAATTTATTGAGATAACTTATCACATGAACGTGCAAAAGTTCAAAAGAACAAAGTTGGCAATAGTTCAAATAACAAATCCAAGCAAAAACCAAAAGATAACATATAGTATTGACAATATAAGATAAATAGGTCCCTGTTGGGAGACTCACCTACTATAATCAGGTGTGTGACGCGAGTCGGATTCGGATTAATCAGAACTAAGTCCTGAATTTTGGATGGGATACCAAAAAAAAATATAAGATAAATAGGTGCATGGGTTGGTTAAAATTATAAGGGCTTGGAGTTCTATGGTGGAATACATTTAGAGTTTCTTATTGATGGACGGTTTATAAATTCGACCAGATCGTGAAAACGAAGTTCAAAAATATATGTATAAATTGATGGTTTTGTCTAACCTTGAAATGAGGTAATTTTCAGTGCTCCTAAATATTTTATACTGAAAAATGTAAAATGGATGAGGTAAGATTATTATTAACTAGCTAGACTAGATAGGAGAAGATTACTATTTGACTATTGCTAGAGTGGGATAACCTCCCCTCCATCTAAAATAGTTTACACCAAAATAAAAATTTAATTATATAAACTTCTGATCTATTATTCATCAAGCTAGGGTTTCCATATAATTAATTATTGCATGTTTAGGGTCCTCTCCATGTGTTCATTGTCTGTTCTCATATGTACACACACACAAAAGGTCTTTGTCATTTTCCAGGTGATGAGTTTTCCAGTTTTAACTTCTTCGAAATGTTCTTATATATAGATATTCATTCATTCAAATTTATTGAAGGTGTTTATAATGCAAAGTTTGCAACCAGAATATGTAAAAATTGACAGCTTGAAATCGAATCAAATCACAGGGTTCTGGCCAAAATAAATAAATAAATAAAAATCCCTAATCACAGGAAACACGAGTTTCTCTCTCTCTCTCTCTCTCTCTATATATATATATATGATCAGCATGCATATGCTACTATATAATCCACAGTCCATCCCCCAATATAATTGATATCGATCTTAATTATATATGACATTAAATTATTAGGTATTATCCAATAGTTATGGACATTTGTGATTAAGTGAAATTTTTTTTTTGAAAGGCAATTGGTTTTATTAAAATAGATTGAGAAGATGACGTCTAACCACAAGAGGGAAGGCTAAATCCAACATACAAAACAATTGATCAATTATATCAAACAAAAAAGAAACAATATTGAATTGAAGTCAACAATTACTCCCTTTGTCCCATTATATAAGTCTCTTTTAACTATATCATCAAGATTAAGAAAGTTGGTTAGGGTTCAAAATTTTATGTACTTTTATATTGTTCTTCTATTTTTATCCCTATACTCTTTCCTCTACTCATTCTCTCTCCTCCTACTCACTCTCTTAACTACCATAACACTTTCAAGGCTAATTTAGGAAAAAACTTATAAATATGCATTGGGTTTGATAATGGGACTTATAATTTGGGACAAATAAAGCTTCTAGAAGGAGACTTATATTTAGGGACAGAGGGAGTATTACCTAATCACAAGTGTGATCAAGTGAATCTTACCTAATATATTCATGGCATCAAATAATTATTGATTCAATCTTTTATTCTACTGGGTTTGATCATGCAATATAAGAAACAGAAGAAGAAGAAGAAGATCGGAGCATAAAATATGGCTTAATACCCTTTTTGTCTCATGAACTTGTACGATTGGGATGTTTTGTCAACTGAATTTCAATTTTGGATGTTTTATCTCATGAACTGTCAATTTGGAGTCCCATTGGTCCCTCTTAAACCATAGGTGACGTGACATTTTTTTTGCCGTATGACATTGTCACGTCAATGGCATTATGAGGTTTCAAATTGAGAGTTTAGGAGATGAAATGTTCAAAATTAAAGTTTAGAGACGGAACATCTAAACCGTTCAGGGGCAAAAAAGACATTAAACCCATAAACTATGTAAGAGGAATTAATATGACAGACAAAAGAGCATATATTCTCCTTGATTTCATCTGCTAATTTTCTTATACACAAACAAAATATTAGGTGCATAAAATCAAACATATCTTTGCTGTCTGGCCAAAGAAAAAAAAATCAAACATATCTTTGCTGAAATCAAACCAACTTTTACTTAGTGGATTGTTCTCCACTGGTTTATCGATTAAGTTGTATATATAATTTTTTTTATTTCTTCTTTTCAAAAAAAAAAAAAGAGTTTGTCGGGCCCAAAAAAGAAACTATATATATACTACTAAAATAAATATTATCTTTAATAAAATCGGATGTAGACAGAAATGTCTCATATATATATAGCCTAGCTATAATTGGCTTCATAATTCTTTAAACATCAGCTGCATCTGATCGGATATCAGAGTTTTGCACATGGTTCAAATTGTGTTTAGGCGGACAATTAATTTACATACATACTCCAAAGAAAAGTTGTTTCCTTTTGTTTTGGACAAGGGTATATTATAAAAGTAGGTTAGCCTTTTATTACTAGAACTAGAATCAAGCAGGATTACAATATCGGATACAAAGACAAGCCTCAAAAGTCGTGCCATAATTAATAGCCATAATTAATTTGACAGAATTACATATATAATTAAGAATCACATATATGGTGATAAATTTCAATAAACAATGGGTGCCACTTTAGGGACTTGCACAGGAAATTGGTCGATTTCTTCCATCCAAGGATTCCTAATTTCCATGGCTGGATTAATTGTTTTCACGGCACCCCAAACAGCACTATTGCATTTGAATCCTGACCCAAACCCAATTTGCCATAACCTGTCACCTTTCTTGATTCTTCCTTTGGCTTCCGAGTAAGCCAATTCATACCACAAAGAACTGCTCGACGTATTGCCAAACCTGTAAAGAGTCATTCTAGAAGGCTCCATGTGCCATTGAGTCAAGTCCAAACTTTTCTCCAATTCATCTAACACCGCTCTCCCTCCTGCATGAATACAAAAATGCTCGAATGCCAACTTAAAATCTGGAATGTAAGGTTTTATTTTCATTTTCAAAACTTTTCTTGCGACTAATGTTACTAGAAAAAGGAGTTGCTCAGACAAAGGAAGAACCAAGGGTCCTAGTGTTGTGATATTTGCTTTTAGGGCTTCTCCAGCGATAACCATGAGATCTTTTGACAATGTCACGCCAATATTCTTTGTTTCATCTTCCTGCTGGAAAACACAATTGTAACTTTTGTCATCTGCACCCATATGGGTACGAAGCGTGTGAACAAGTTCATACTTGGAACGACGGCGATCACGTGATCGATTCGATAATAAAATTGCAGCCCCTCCCACTCGGAATAGACAATTTGTGACAAGCATTGAGCGGTTGTTACCAGAATACCAATTTCTTGTGTTGTTCTCCGTACTAACAACTAGAGCATATGAATTCCGATGCACCTATAATTAAAATGTTACCAATTTTAGTAACTAAAAACAAAAATTTTGAGCTATAGATTCAAGAACAAAAAGAAATTAATTACCTATAGGAGTTTCTTTTTTTTAAAGGCAAATTTTATTAATAAACGAAAAGTACTGATTAAGAATCACTACAAAACCAACATGACCAAACAAGAACAGACCAAACAAGAACAGTACTCTTACCTGTAAGAGCTGTTTGGCAAGATCTATTGAGATAACCCCAGCACTACAACCCATGCCACCAAGATTATAGCTCAAAATGTTGCTTCTAAGCTTGTAATGGTTAACAATGGCAGATGAGAGGGAAGGTGTTGGATTGAACAAACTGCTATTCACGACAAGAATTCCTATATCTCTAGGCTTCACCCCTGTCTTTGCCAAGAGCTCATCGATTGCTCCAAACATAACCGTTTCTGTTTCTTTTCTTGCCTCTGCCATAGATTGGTTGAGTGGAACTTCCATCAAAGATTTTGCAGCATAAGTTTCCTGGCCAAACCCTGACCTTTCAAGGATTTTCCTTTTAAACGCTAAACTTTCTTCTGTGAAACTTCCAGTTTTAGCCGCTAATTGCATGAAAAGCTCTTTACTCAACATTTGAGACCTTTCAGGCTTGTAACATGCGAAATCAACTAGGTAGACTTTTCTTGGGTAGCTCATGAAGTAAAAGAAGGATAAGAAAACAATAGAAACCGGCAACAACCATATTGTTGTTATATGATTCAACCTAAGGTTTTCACTCAATTGCATGAAATCTTCAATTTTATACGTTGAAAGATGAGTTAAGATGATGGAAAATAAAGGGATGAGCAAGAGGTAAAGAGCATTAGAGACTAAATAATGGTAACCAAGCTTCACATATTTGAGTCTAACCGAGAGAGAGAAGGCAGACGATGATCTTGTTTCAGATGGTAAAACTTGAGAAGAGTTTTGTAGTTCATTCTCCTGCAGGGTCTTTTTCTTTTCATTCATCTTGGCTGCAAAAGGAAATTTAATTGGCTGGGCTGATTTCTGATGATTTGGGAAAGTTGATGGAATTATAAAGAGTAAGCTAATGCTACCTTGGCGCTATGAAAAAGGGCTCGGGATAGTGGGAAATATATGTACATAATTCACCCCCAAACTCACCTCCCTTACTATATTGAAGCACATCCTAGTGAAATATGTTTCAGAACTTCTTATTTAATTTTGTTTGTTTGACTCTAAACTGTGCAGTCGGAAAAAAATACCTAATATCTTATTACTATATAATATATAAAATCACCAACGAAAAATTTCATAAATACCCTTAGCATTAATATAGTATAATAATTTTTTAATCATTGTTTAATTTTTTAGTCATTAAACTTTTTTTATCAATTATGGAAAGATGATAGTTATAATATATACTTCCCAACATTATTTGAAAATTTTTTTATTTATAATTTATATTTATTTAATTAATTTGTTGGTGTCTACAATGATTTTCTTTTTTTTTTTTTACTAAATCACCAATTTATTAAACAAAATTAAATTCGACGGCAAACTTTGTATTTAAAGTAGTTAATTGCTATAAAATTATTCTGTTTGGGAAATATTGGCTATGTGAATTATCACTAATTGGAAGCTAGGAAAATTATGTTCGGCATGTCTTCCATGTACTTAACAAAAAAAAAAAGTAAAATCAATGTGAATTAGATTGATATATAATGGATAATTATAATAAGACACAAATTGTCTTTCAATTATTTTCGTTTAGATTGATAATGGTTTTTGTTTTTGGTAATTATAAGGCTATTAGGGATGAACTATAGCCACTAAAATTAAGAGTCTAACACTCTATCATTGATTTTTTTTGTGTGTGTGTGTGTGTGTAAAGCCCTAATTGATTTTATGGCTTTTTGAGCTGATACAATATTCAAATCTCATTACAATCAGATAATTCATTATAACTTATAAGCACAAACATCCAAGAAATAACCAAACAAACTAACTATGATAATAACTACCATAAACAAATAAGCAAATTCAGCATAAAGCTGCACAAAACCCACACGCTTATGGTTGATTCAGAGAGCATGCACCTTACCATTGAAACAAATGCTCAGGTACAAATTGATTTTATGGTTCATCACAAGCATTTAACACAAATTGATTTTAATAATATTTTTATGTTTATTTTCTATTTTACATATAATTTATTTATTATTATTTATAACTTTGCTTTTCTTTTTTACTGTGCAGTTGAGGATTATGAAGTATCATGTCTCACATTGCAACAAATAAAACAACTAATTCATTATCATGGATATTCCTATGAAATTGTGATAATCTCCCTATGATAACCTCCTTATAAACTTTTGATAACATTCGTATGAAATTTTGATAACGATACTATACAATTTCGAAAACCTTCCAATCCAATTTCAAGAACTTCCCTATGAAATTTTGTTAATCTCTCTATAAAATTTTGATGACCTCCTACTGAAATTTCGATAACCATCCACTTAAATTTTGATAACCACACTATGAAATTTTGGTAATCTCCATGTGAAATGTTGGTAAGCACACTATGATATTTTTTATAACATCCTTATGAATTCTTAATGATCACGATTCACACTGTGAAATTTTGATAATCACACTACGAAATTGTTATGATCCCGGTATGAAATTTTGATGAACATTCATATAAAATTTTGATAAACCTCCCTATAAAATTTTAATAACCTCCTTATGAAATTTTGATAATCACAAATTTTGATAACATCCCTATGATTTTTCGATAATTAACTTCATTATGAAATTTGTTAACCTCCCAATGAAATTTTGATAACCCCTATAAAATTTTGAAAACTAAACTATGAAATTTTGATATCCTCCTTATGAAATTTCAATAACCTCCTTATGAAATTTCAATAACCTTCCAATGAAATTATGCTAACCTCTATATGAATTTTGATAATCATACTATGAAATTTGAAACCTCCATATGAAATTTTAATAACAACAATACGAAACTTTTTCATAACCTCACTAGGAAATTTTGATAACCTCGTTTTAAAATTTTGATAACAATCTTATGAAATTTTGGTAATCTGATCTCTATGAATTTTTGACCAATTACTCTATGAGATTTTGATTGCTTCCTGATGAAATTTTGATAACTATACTAAAAATTTTAATAATCTTCTTATGAAATTTAGATTTTTCTAACATTACTATGAAATTTTGGTAACCACATTATGAAATCTTAACCTCCTTATAAAATTTTGATAAATCGCTATGGAATTTTGATAAACTCCCTATGAAATTTTGATAACCACACTATGAAATTTTGATAACTTTCCTATAAAATTTTAATAACATAATCCAGATGAAATTTTAAGAACCACACTGTGAAATTTTGATTACCTCAGTGTGAAATTTTGATAATCTTCCTAAGAAATTTTGATAATCACACTATATTTTTATATAGTAGTAAGATTACTTTTTCCCAAAATTGATAAAAGTACTAATTATGTTGAGAAACTTTTATATTGACGATGATACCCTTATTTTTTAAAAATATTTTTGAAACACCATTACTTAAAATTGGGCTTTATCTTTAAGTTGATTTGGGTTTAAATCTTAATCCATGTGAAATGTTACTTTTATTATTTTTAATCAATTATTCAGGTTTTACAATTTTATTTTACTAAAAACTCTATTCGCATTTAATTAAATCTAATATACTTATAAATTCTATTTGTTGAGAAACTTTGTAGAAGAGCAAAATTGTAAAAAAAAAAAAGTAAAAATACCAAATAAAAAAATCTAAAATACTAAGCTAAATTTAAAAATAATGATATTCTTGAATTTTTGCTTTGCCAGAATTCTTGAAATTAATTTAAAAGAGATATTTTAAGAGTTTTAGTTTCAGATTAATCAAATCAATCAATTTTTTTTTCTGTTAAGGTTTAGCCGAAAGGAGAAGGATGGTTAAGCTAGAAGAGTAAGTGATCCTATGATTTTGATTATGTTCTCTTTGTGTGGTTATCAAAAAATTCCATAGTGAGATTATCAAACTTTGATGGTGAGATTATCAAGCTTTCGTGAGGAAAACTATTGTTGAGCTATAATGGCGAGTAAATGATCCTATGATTTTGTTTTGTTGTCTTTGTGTGGTAATCAAACTTTCATAAGGAGGTTATCAAAAATTTCATAAGGACATTATCAAAATTTCATAGTCCGGTAACCAAATTTTATAGGGAGGTTATTAAATATTCGTACTATGGTTACCAAAATTTCATAGTGCGGTTACCAAAATTTCATAGAGTGGTTATCAAAATTTATAGGGATTAGGTTATTAAAATTTCAAAGGAAGGTTATCAAAAAAATATTTTGGCGAGTAAATGATCCTATGATTTTGTTTTGTTGTCTTTGTGTGGTAATCAAAATTTCATAAGGAGATTATCAAAAATTTCATAAGGACATTATCAAAATTTCATAGTCCAGTAACCAAATTTTATAGGGAGGTTATCAAAAATTCGTACTATGGTTACCAAAATTTCATAGTGCGGTTACCAAAATTTTATAGAGTGGTTACCAAAATTTCATAGAGTGGTTACCAAAATTTCATAGAGTGGTTATCAAAATTTAGAGGGATTAGGTTATTAAAATTTCAAAGGAAGGTTATCAAAAATTTTTTTGTGGCATCAAAAGATCATGGTTATCAAAATTTCACAGTGTGGTTATCAAATTTTCATAGAGAGGTTATCGAAATTCTATAATAAGGTTATCAAATTTTCACAGTTTGATTATCAATAATTTTACGTTGGAGCATGAAAACTACTACCAAAATGACATAGAAATATATATTGAAAAATTAGTACATATTAGGTTTCCGTTCATTACATTGGAATAGAGTTTACTGGAAAGTGCAATAGCCAAATAAAGTTTTCTAAGAAGCTTAAAACCTCAACTTCCCGTTTTAGCACGTTTGTGCACAAAACGTTGTTATCGGGAAAGAGCTTATTCCAAATACATTATTTGTGAAACCAATGCTCAAATGTTGTGTTTTAGAGTAACTAAGCTCATTGGAAAGTGGGCTTGACCAAAAAAAATTTATTCAAAACCTAAAACTTGAACTTCTTGATTTTGCGCGTTTGTACGCAGAACGTTGCTCTTGAGAAAATGTTCTTTCAGAATACGTTACTTGTGTAACCAACGGTTAGATTCCATGTTTCGGAGTTAGTAAACCTCATTGAAAAGTGGCTTGCCAAACAATGGTTTCTTCAAAAGTTAAAACCTCAACTTCACAATTTTGTACGTTTATGCACAAAACATTATTTATTTGAAAATGATCAGAATGATTTTTTTTTTAAAGCAACGCTCTAATGTCATGTATCGAATTCAATAGAGTTTGTCGGAAAATTGGCTCGTCAAACAAAACTTTCTTTAAAGTATAAAACCTCCACTTCATGGTTTTACGAACAAATACAACTCTCAAATATCGTGTCTTGAACTGAGTAGATTTTATTGGAAATTAGACTCATCAAATAAAGTTCTTTTAAGAAAACAAAAACATCAACTTCACGATTTTCTGCGTTTCCACACAATATTTTTTTTCTTCAGAAGACGCTCATTTTAAATGCGTTTTTTAAAACCAACACTTAAATGCCGTGTCTCAGAATAATTTGATAAATGATATAATGAATGGTTTTAAATTCGTTGATACATATATATAACTTTTTTCAAAATCGTTATAACTTTTTCAGTCACTAAGTATTGTAAATTTGATAACCCCATTTATTGATTACATTGTCACCAAAATTACTTATCATTAGATGTTATCGGATGAGTTGGCGTAAAGTATGTCTCATAACTATATAGCTTTTTAAGTAACTGTATATTATAAATTTGATAGCATTCATTGTTGATAAAATTGTTAACTAATGAAAATTTACTGAATTTGTTGGTTCACGTATAGTTTTTGATAATATATATAACTTTTCAATCATTGATTACTGTAAATTTGATAACTTGTATATATTATGGATAAAATGGTTAACAAAGTTTACTTATAATGAAAAATTGATGAGTTTATTTGCAATAATATTTAGCAATTTGGACAATTTTAATAATTTCAAAATTAACAAAAATATTATATTATACAATATGTAACTTAAAATCAGTTTCTTCCAAACTTTAATTCCGCGTGTGAAACACGTGGTAAAAATACTAGTATATATTAAAATGTTATTGGTTTTTGGTTAAGCTTTCCCACGAAAAATACCCCACCCCAAATTATTAATTAAGCTAATTTATTTGTTCATGCAAACTCTAGTTGTTGCGCAAAATTTCTCATTAAGAGTTTTCGCGATAAAAACTAAATGATAGCGCGGGCGTACCGATCAATTTACTGAAATTGACAAAGTGTTGCAGAAATGTACTGTTGCGTATAGCAGCAGATAAAAGATCAGAGCGAGTGAATTGCGGGAACTGGATTAAAGTCACACCGGAGTGTTTAAATCATCGATCCCAGCTCTGCTTCTCATAAGTAAAGTTTGAAAGGTTGTTCTTGATTGAAAAGAGAGAGAGAGACAAGTTGATTGTTATTCATTAACTTATAACAAATTACAAGCGTTTTAACGTCCGGAGACAAGATTGAAAGAGAGAAATAACTCGTGAGTGTTTTAACGTCCAGAGACAAGATTGAAATAAGGAAATATTGAAGAACAAGTATGAACTTGTGATGAACTGAGAGAAAATAGCACGGATGCTGTAGAGGGTATTCAGAATGATCGGTCGAATACAAGCAATGTGGGGTCTTGACAATGTGAGGTAGATAACACTACCCACAAGTTGCCTGTAAATTGTTTGATTTTCCAACTCCTTGCCTTCTTCGCTGCACAATTTTGCATTGGCTTCCATATGTATAGATTTTGGCTTGCAGTCGGCCATCCCAAACTTGTGAAGAAGATCTTTCGCATACTTGTGCTGACACAAGAATATCCCTTCATTCGTCCGCTGCACTTCTAGATTAAGTAATTTAGCTCTGCAAGCTCTTTCATTTGGAAACGAACTTGAAAATTGTCCTTTATTTGTTGGATTTCTCAGTCATCATCTCTAGAGATGATTAGATCATCTACATATACCAAAAGTCCAAAACAATTGCTAATTTGCCATTTTTAATTCTCATAAACAAATTTGAATCGGCAGCTACAACCGAATCAATTACTCTTAATGAAACTTTATTTATAACTAGTGGAGATAGATAACCATGAAACAAGTTAATGAAATTTTTAATTCATAAACCCAACAACGAAAGCCCAAAAAGGAGCCCACTATTGTGTGAAATTAAAATCTCACAGGCACTAACACAAACAAATTATAATAATCCAACAGAGAACACTAAGCCCATGAACCTTGCAGGGAGCCCACGAAGCCCATCATACTCAAAATTTTACGTTTGCTTGTATTCGTCTGATCACTTCTGAATACCCTTACATTAGACGGGTGATCATGGCAGCAGAATCTTATTGTTTATCCTAATTAGATTCGACAGCTTGAAATAAACTAAAGTAATATGGCTATAGCCAATAACATAAGTAGAAACGCTTCATTAAATTATCAAGTATTACAGCAAAGCAACCAGATATATAGTCCTTTATTTTATTGGCATCAGATATATAGTCTTTTAAATTGACAGACTAAGTATGATAATTTCAATAAACAATGGGTGCAACTTTAGGAACTTGCACAGGAAATTGGTCAATTTCTTCCATCCAAGGATTCTTCTCCATGGCCGGATTGATTGTTTTGAGAGCACGCCAAACAGCACTGTTGCATTTGAATCCTGACCCAAACCCAATTTGCCATAACCTGTCACCTTTTTTTATTCTTCCTTTGGCTTCCGAGTAAGCCAATTCGTACCATAAAGAACTGCTCGACGTATTGCCAAACCTGTAAAGAGTCATCCTAGAAGGCTCCATGTGCCATTGAGTCAAGTCCAAACTTTTCTCCAATTCATCTAAAACAGCTCTTCCTCCTGCATGAATGCAGAAATGCTCAAATGCCAACTTAAAATCTGGAATGTAAGGTTCTATCTTCATTTTCAAAACTTTTCTTGCCACCAATGTTGCTAGAAAAAGGAGTTGCTCAGACAAAGGGAGAACCAAGGGTCCTAGTGTCGTGATATTTGCTTTTAGAGCTTCTCCAGCGACAACCATGAGATCCTTTGACAATGTCACACCAATATTCTTTTGTTCATCTTCTTGTTGGAAAACACAATTGTAACTTTTGTCGTCGGCACCCTTATGGGTACGAAGGGTGTGAACAAGTTCATACTTTGAGCGGCGGCGATCACTTGATCGATTCGATAACAGAATTGCAGCGCCGCCAACTCGAAATAGACAATTTGTCACTAGCATCGAGCGATTGTTACCAGAGTACCAATTGTTTGTGATGTTTTCTGTACTAACCACTAAAGCATACGAGTTGCGATTTACCTGCATGTAATTTAGATGATACGAATTACAATTACTTTCCCATTTCAATTCTATTTTCAAGTTCGTTTTCTTAGTATTAAAATGGCTTGTTAGCCTTTTTGCCCCCTAAACTATGTGTTAAGGACACTTTGACTTCTAAATTATGATGGAGACAACTTTTTCTCCGAACTTTCAATTGTCTTGAATTTCGAAAGTTCAGCAGATAAATTGTCCTGAATTTCAAAATTCATAAGACAATTAAGTTATCGCAATTTGAAGTTTAATGAACAAAATGTTCTTAGTGGTATAGTTTAGGGGGCAGAACGACTAATAATCCGCACTAAAAAACACAAAAGGAAGTACCTGCAAAAGGTGTTTGGCAAGATCTATTGAGATAACCCCAGCACTGCAACCCATGCCACCAAGATTATAGCTCAAAATGTTGCCTCTAAGCTTGTAGCGATTCACAATGGCAGCTGAGAGGGAAGGTGTTGGATTGAACAAACTGCTATTCACCACGAGAATTCCTATATCTCTAGGCTTCACTCCTGTCTTTGCCAAGAGCTCGTCGACTGCTCCAAAAATAACTGTCTCGGTCTCCTTTCTTGCCTCTGTCATAGTTTGTTCAGGCGGGGACTGCATCAAAGCTTTTGCACCATATGTAACCTGGCTAAACCCTGACCTTTCTAAGATTTTCCTTTTAAAAGCTAAACTTTCTTCCGTGAAACTACCAGTCTTTTCACTCAATTGCAAGAAATGTTCTTTACTCACCATTTGACTCTTATCAGGCTTGTAACATGCAAAATTAACTAGATAAACTTTTCTTGGGCGGTTCATGAAGTGAAACGTAGCTAAGAAAACGAAGAAAATGGACAACACATATAATGTTGCATAATTCGACCTTAAGTTTTCACCCAATTGAATGAAATCTTCAATAGTAAAGGTTGAAAGATGAGTTAAGATGATGCAAAACAAGGGCAGGATCAAGAGGTAGAGAGCATTGGAGACCAAATAATGGTAGCCAAGCTTCACATATTTGAGTCTAATAGAGAGATTGAAGGTAGATAAAGTTCTTGATTTGGATGGTAAAACTTGAACAGAGATGTTTTGATTTTCATTCATCATGGCTGCAAAATGAAAAATAAAATGAGGCTAGTGATGGAAATTTTTGATGGGAAGGAGGAGCAAGTTTTGCCTAAATGTTAACAAATATATATATCATGGGAAACTCAAAAAAGACAACTATTATATAAGTTAAGTTATTAGGTAGTAAGAACTAAGAAGTGCTCAAATTCAAGCACAATCTGTTGAAATATTCCAAAAGATCTTAATTTCATTCTTCTTATTAGTGCACCATGTGAATTGAGGAGTAGCTTGTATTTTAATTCACATAAATACCACGCGTTGTGTTTTTATATTTCAATTAGATCTAACAAATGTATGGACTTTTGGCCAAAAAAAAAAACAAATGTATGGTCGGACAACAATAAATGTATCATTTTAGTGGTAGACTGGTAGTATTATAGTATATATATATATATAT